>JAUZNJ010034224.1:0-12803 GCA_034780135.1 Jordanella pulchra | reverse complement strand
CTGCTGATTTAAGTTTTGAACATTTCCATTTATTTCTGAAGATATTCACTCAGCTATGCAAAACATGAAGGGGGGGGCAATAATGAAGAGCAGGACTAACTGAGAATGATAAGAGCTAAAAATAATAATTAATAATCATTTTTAAATTTTCAGCAAATAGATCCTTTCATAATGGCAAATATCATCATGGGAAAGGAGCAGTTAGTTAAATGTGACTTTACCAGAAATTCAAAAAGGCCTGCAAGCTCAAAAAATAGTCCAGGTAACACAAAGCATTGACTAACTTAAACATGTCTCCTGGCCAAGACAGCAGCATAAAAAATACAAAAATACAAAACACCAGACAAATAAAAAAAATACAAAACCAATAAAGATCACATAATTGAACATTAGGGCTTTATAAATTGATTTAAATTTCCCCAAAGAAACAAACGGTGATAACATTAAATCCATCTGTACATTATTCCAAGTTGCAGGGGCAGAAGATGTAAAAGTTGCTGCACCAATGTCACATTGCTATGGTCTTTTGTTTTGTGCAAACAGAAGCCTTCTACCTCCTTAAATCCTGTGGTGGAATCAGTCCCCTGTCTCCTTCACATCCCATAAAGACCTTGCTGGGACCCAGTGATGAACAGCCATATTCTCACTGAATTTCAGCATTAAGCATTTTAACTTCACTGTGCTCAGACAGCAGATAAAATGGATAACAATGACTTTAACCACTCACACAAGGCATGAACGTGAAATACACAAAATAAACAGTGAGATTAAATATTTTTCACCACAAATGTACTAATATTTCCAAGACATTACCTTTTTGTTTTCATCTTCTGCAATGATTTTGGAGTCCCTATCTTCTGAATTATCAGGGTGGGTTTCCACAGAGGAGAAAAACCATTTTGGTAGAAAAGCTGCAGATGCTTCGTGATCACAAATCTGCTTAAGTAAATTACTCTCCAGACCTACACCAGAAATGACAAAAAGAAAAAAAAAATCATGTTAAGTTTGTGTTTTTGACATTAGCTGATGTTAAAGGGCCACACTGATGGTCTTATACCGTACAATATACCGTAAATATGTTTTCTTTTTCCACAGCTTTAAAGTTCACCCTAAACAGCAAAAGGCAATGATTTTAATCCTAAAGGCTCCAGGTTCCAGTTTTAACATAAAATTCAGTAGGTGCTGTAGATAAGGAACATTTTATCTTCTTTTGATTGATGTGACTTAGAAAATTACTGTCCAATGTAAAACTTTGCTGAGCGCGGCAGCTCTAGTCATTAGTCTGTCCCCACAGACAGCCACAGCTATAGGCTAAATGTTGGATAAATGTTTTCATTTATTTTTTCTAGTTTTTCTTTTTCTCATATCACTCTCCTCTTAAAGGCAAGCAGAACTCTGTAGGGCCTGCAAAATTGGAAAGCCCCATTATTGTATTAAAGACATTAATCTGCCTCCTAAAACTCAACTTTCATTGTCATTGCACATCAAAATCTGATCACCTAATTGTGGCTTGCAGCTGGTTAGCAATTGGTTATTTCATATTTCTTGTGCACCTGTCTTAAAATTTAATGGATACTGGGGGCTTACTGGGATAGTCAGATGGCTCACAGCAGATGTAAAATTTCCCTTATTTTAAAATTCAAAACTTGACAGGTATGCCCTCCACTCCCACCCCCAAACCAGAGACACAGTTTGTGTTTTCTATTAATAACACTATTGATTTATTTTATTATGACTTTTACTCTTGATTTTGTTGTTTAAATATTAATGAAAATGTAAAAGGTAAATAAATCATTACTGTCTCAGTTTCCTAATTTCATCTTGATGAGATGTATTTATTTTTATCAAGGAACTGAATATGTCCCTAGATTTGATTTCAGAAATCTGGTCACCTTATATTACCATTTAGTCCAGAACGTTTGCTTTGACACCATCAAAATGTGAATCAGAAAGATTTTAGATCATACATAAATAAATGCTAAAATTTCTGTTCTACCTTATTTTTAAACCCAAGCAGAGGATATATTAAGCATCAGAATAAAAGAGGGGAGGATGGATGTTACAATTTGCTCATTGGAATGGAGGTGACCTTTTGGCTTGGTTCTTCCAGTTCAGAGACCCAGTCCTCGGTCCAGTCAGTTCATCCACAGGCAACTCTCAAAGAGATTTGGATTAATCCGCTGCAATAACATGAGGTAACTTTGCAGGGCTACATTTTATAATTCATGGGAAAACTCCCTTTAGCTATCGCAGTTAGCTGTGGTTCATGCCAGGCGCCGGGCAGCTCGGATCAGGCAGCAGCAGGACCAGTGTGGCACAGGTCAGCAGTAATTGGACCCTGCTGTTCCGCAGGTGGTAGTAGTAGGTTGACCAGAGCTGGACAGCTCTCTTATCTGCATCAGCAGGTGGGTATGCAAACATTGCATTCTACTCGGTTTAAATTGCAGGAAAAGAGGGTCACTACGTCCAGCTCCTTCTGGATCATAGGCAAGGTAGCCTGACTAGGTCCAAGGAGTCCTGACTCTTCTAAGGAGAGATTTGGTTGCTACTTAGTTTACCTTTAAGCTAAGAAACGGTGTGTCTTGCCTTCCGCAGCCATTGGCCACTGGCAACAAGAAGTTGAATCGGAGCCCGAGACTTAAATAAACTTTATTCCAGGGATGTGACGTCACATGGGAGTCGCTCTCATTACATCACTGACATTTAATCTCAACAGCAGTTACCTCATCACAAGGCAAAGGGGGAAGCACCATCTTCTGATCACATTGAGAAAAAAAACACATCGAGGGTCAAGGGCAGATGTTACCTTGTAAGCAAGATGAATTGTCACAAGATTAGTGAATTCACAAACTCCCAAAAATACATTGTGCCAGAAGCCAACAGATGCATTGGCCTCGATATTAAAATTTTCTGGAGTGGTTTAATGCAGCGACGTTTATGACGTCAATTTGTAAACCCAAGGTTTCAGCTGGTATACCTTCTATTTCTTTTTAAGAAATGACCAAAAGAACACAATTTGTGCCTTTGAGGAAGGGCAATATGTCTGCAGGTTCCTCTCCACCGGATCTGGTAAGAGTTTGATTTATCAGTCAACTCCACCATTTGTGAAAACAAACTAACAATGTTATACATCACGGCTGCTACTGTGATCGGCTAAAAGCTCAACATGGGAGGCATGGGCCACTTGATTTATCCAATCAACTCGAAGAATTACACTCAATGTCCCTCCCTTTTGCGAACACTTTCTTCAGAAATCTTCCCAGATTGATATAGTGTAGAATTCAAATTGAACTGTGCGGATCAATCTGGATTATGCCAGGTTAAGGCAGAGGTGGAAGATGAAACATTTAAGGTGTGATGGAGAAGCTCCGGGTCAGAGGGGATGGAATGCTCCTGTAACACTGGGCAGAAGAGAACTATACAGAGTTTTTCCATAACTGAACCTATTGAAGAATGTATTCCAATTCATTGGGTTAGTCCAGACTTCCATCTGTCTGATCCTACTTGAAGCCTGTGATCTTCAAACAGCTGATGCTACCACAGAGTCAAAGAAGGTCTTGTTGAACAGCATACCCTTAGGATAAACAGCCAGGTATCAATAGATGACTTATGATGTTGGCATGTGGTGTTACCAACGGGTCACACTGGTAACAGATGCAGGTTGACAGACCAAATATCCCCTCTTCCTGTTTAAAGGGTACTCCGTTTCTATCTAGATTTTGGAACGTTATAAAATTTCTTTTTAAGAAAACCTGCAACCAAACTTCAGTCCTGCTAAGTTGGATCAATTTCTTTGTTCACTTTGCCACCCTGATTTGACCATGATCATAATACTGTTGGTTCGTTTGTATAGCCTGGGCTTGGCTCCAGTGGCCTTGTTAGTCTAAGGGATTTAGCTGGGTAGCTAATGGAAATTCTGAGGCTGAGCAGACACTGTCCAGATGGTTGTAGAGGCCAAAGCTTGGGCCTGAGTGGAGACAAAAGAGAAAAGCCTATTGGTGAGCCTCAAAGTAAAGTTCTGCTTTGCCAACACTGTTAATCGAGTGGGTGGGGAGGAGTTGACCTTAACTGAGGACATTGTTAGACTGTGGAAGGACAACTATTAGGATCTCCTTGACCCTGTCATCACACCTTTCTTAGTGGAAGCAGAGACATGTACTCCTATTTGGACTCATCTAGGCCAGATCAGAACATTGAGTGCCCCTGTGGCCAAGTTCTACAAAATAGGATAAAGTTCAGCTCCTTCAAGTCAGACTCCAAGCTTCTCAACTATAAAACTGTGGCTTTTCTACCTTCTAGCAGAAGACTTCCAACTTTTACTCTCCTGGTAAGGCAGAAGCTACTGCGTCTAGTAGAGAAATTTAGGTATCAGACCTATGCAGACACATATCTAGTTCCAATGTGGTTAATAGAGAAAGGCTAAGTGAAAGGCAAAGTTCTTGATTGATACATTTGTTCCCTCAACTATGTTGTTGAGATATGGGTCACAACTGACAGAACAAGATTTTGGATGAAATAAGCATACGTATCTACTGGTTGTAGTCCAGGTTCTCCCCAGACAGAGTGAGGACTTAAGCCATAGAATAGAATTACTTATTAGAGAGCTAGTGAAGTAGATAGGGTTGATGATGATTGAGGAGGAGCTCCAGATGGCCATGGCGAAGATGACAATAATGATTTAGAAGATCAAAGAGCAGGAGTTTTTGCTCCAAATGACAGAACTTCTAAAGCAACAGACATGGGAACTATTACTGATGCTTAATAGAGACCAGAAGCCTAATACCTAATAGACAGGGAGAAACTAAGAGGGGCAAAAAATAGAATTACTCTCTCTATAAATACCCTCTTCGTGGTCCGTTCATTAAACCCTTCTAACTGTTCTAAGGTTAAAATTTATGACACAGGTAAGTTGCGTCTTAAGAAAAAAACTGAAGTGAATTAACTTACCAGGTAACAGTCGAAAGTCATCCAGGAGGTAGACATGGTCTTCAACCGGTTCTGAAGCAATAGTCTTTATCTGAATCAGAAACTCTTCATTAAGATGAGTCTTGTTTCCCACACCTACAACAAATACCTCGATGCCTTCTTCATGGGAATCAGAGACTGCTTCTTTAAAATCCATGAAATCCTGCTGATCTGACTGACCCGCCATTAAAACCACAGCCACCTTCCCCACATGAGGCCGAGAGGCTTGAAACACCTGCTTGGCTTGATGGATGCTGCTGCCGGTGAAGGTGCCCTCACCCAGGTAAGGCATGGATCTGACAGCAGCCTTTATTTCATCTTTGCTGGGCTGCTGCTGCAGACTTACAACCACCTTGTTGAAATGGCTGTAGAGCACGACACCAACACGGCTGGCTCCCTGGCTGACTGGTAATTGGTCAATAATGGCATTCACAAAGTCCTTTACCAGTTCAAAGTTTTCTGGTCCAACGCTCTGTGAGCTGTCAATCACAAACACAAGTTCTAGTGGACTCCCTCTGCACATAACACCACATCCTAGGACACAAAAAGGCTGATTAAAATTGTAAAAAGGCAGAGAAGGCAGAGACAGATATTTGCAACTTGTACCTCTATATCCTTATACCTTCGCTATAGAGTTTTTTATAGGGATCAATTTTATATACAGAAATTTGTTCTTCGAACTAATCAACCAGTAATTAAATGCATACCTCTGAAGAACCTTACCCAGTATTTCCTTTAAGATCTGGACAACCTCGTCTCTCTATATGTGGGAAACAGAACAAAGTAAGAAAACTAGAACTTAGTCACAATGCAGCTGATAGCAGTCAGGTACTAACCGTAAGTCCTGGCTCTCCTTTTTCTCCAGTCCTCCCCTATAGGATTAGAATATGGTCATATGCTCTATAATGACAGAAATATCTCAACTTTCAGAGATAATGATAAAAACTAGGTTATAGACTACTGTATTAAAAACCTTTACATTTTACAAATACCCTCCTTTAAAATAATGAAGTATTCAGTCAGAAAATGTATTTAAGCAAAAATCAGCGTAGTGAACAGCCTAAATATCAATAAACTGACAGGAAAGCTTCTTTAACAAGCTGAAGATGATGTTACCATAGGTCCGGGGGAACCAGGTGGTCCAAAGTCTCCTGTTTCTCCTTTTCTTCCTCTATGTCCAGGAGATCCTTTATTGCCCTGCATAATTAAAAACTTCCCTTATGATCACATTTTTGAGGACTGGTAAGGAAATGTAGTATAAGACTGATATGAAATTAGTCCTGCATGGAGCCTCAGAGCTACTGTACCTTCTTTCCTAGAATACTCTCCCCTGGAAGACCCCTTAACCCCATTGGCCCTTGAAATCCAGGCTCTCCCTGAAGGTAAAGATGGCGGATTGTTTAGATGGTCCCTAGCACTACAGCAGAGAGGCTCAGTTACCACATCGAACGGTAAAGTCAACGACATGATCAATACGGCATCTCTGGATGCATCACAGAAGTCTGAGGCAGCATAACTCTAGTGTTGCAGTCAAGACCACACCAACTGAGACCAAGGAGTACCGAGACCAAGACAAGAGCAGACCATATAAGGTCTTGGTCTTGTCTTGGTTTCAGTCTTTTAAAGGGTTTGGTCTTGTCCTGGTTTTAGCCTTTTTTTGTCTTAGTCTTGGTACTTGGTCTTGGTTGGTGTGGTCTTGACTACAACACCAATAACCTGTCTTTAAAAAACTACATGAGATCAAAAGAAACATTCAGATGTTACAGCTGTTCATTTTTCCTTCATACCTTTGGTCCTGGTAGTCCTTCTCCTGGAGGTCCAGGAATGCCAGGTGGGCCAGGTGGCCCTGTGGAGCCCTGTACATTAAAGACATTAAGGAAATTACAAAAGAAGAATGAAGGGCTATACAATATATATAACACCCAGAAAAATACAGTACTCACTAACCTTTGGTCCAGGAAGTCCGATTCCAGAAGGGCCTAATGGTCCTGGTACACCTGGTAAGCCCCTCTCACCCTGTAAAAAACAACCAATAAGATGACTATTAAGTTTGCTCACTTTCCATACGTAGCTCAGTTTTTAATTACCTGTAATACAATGTGTGCAGAATTATTAAGCAAGTAGTATTTTAGATGATTCTTTTTTATTATTAAACAAAAACTATGTTCTTAATCCACCCAAAAGACTTATAAATATCAAAGCTTAACATCTCTGGAAGTTGGAGTGGGATTTTTAGACTTGTCTATCTTAGGAGGATATCTGTTTGTGCAGGTAACTATTACAGTGCAGAATTATTAGGTGTTGGGAGATATACCAAAGCAAACCGCAACAGTGTTCCTTTAATACAGAGGCTGCCACCCGAAGAAGGAGAATTGTCCCCTTTACAAACACACCAGAAACAGCCTGCGAGCGCATGTCAGTTAGAAAACAGTCACCTGTGACGTCAACTGTGACAGAATGAGTGCTGAAGGAAGGAAGGGATCGTGTTTCACCAAGTGACTTTGGACAAAACCCCTGACGTCACGCTCCAGTCAAATGCTGGTGTGGAGAAACATACAGTCTCTTACCCTGTTAGGTTTCCCTCCTAACAGGCTGTTAGGAGGGAAACCATCTCACGTGAGTTTTTTTTTTTTCCTGTCAGAACTTCACTGGCGAGGCAGACCAAACTCTCTCCTACAGTCCATATTCTCTCATTTATACTCTTGATTTTTAATTAACTATTAATTAACTTTAACTTCCAGTCCCAGTTAATTAATGGATAAGAAATCTGTTGGTAAAATATCAAAACGTATGAAACTTAATATAAACCAAATCTATACCATCTTACTTGTTTATTTTCAGCAGGTAAACCAATAGAACAACACAAAATGGTGCAGATAATTCTTGGTCCAGTCTTGGTGTTTTCCCCTCTGTTTCTTGTTTTCCAGCCTTCCTTACCTCGGCCATGTCCCTGAGTATTGCTGCTGTTTGATCCTACAGTAACGCTGCAGCTCTCAAATATGGAAACACTGGAAGCAAATAGCAACTTGTTCATTCATGGGTTATTTTTATTTTTCAACACGCTTCTTGTGACCCTGTTGGCTATTTGCCATGAAATGTTTGATTGTTTGGTGATCAGGTTTCAAAGGTTTGCTAATTTCCAGACGGCTGCTTGCCTCTGCAAGACGTCTCACAGTGTTTGACTTCTCAGTCAAATCTCTCTTCTAACCCCGTTTGCAAAAGCAAAGGAAGTTTCCCAATAATGAATCAGAGCTTCTCTGGGGCGATGATGTCATCAGACCACAATCCTTCTCATTAGATGTTCATCACCTGATTCACTTAATTGAAAGTTGATATTTAAAGCCTTAACAGCTTGGAGTAGCAAAACATGTTTAAAAGGATGATGTGATTAAAATGCTAATTTTCCTAATAATTCTGCACACACTGTAGGTATTAAAACTGCTTCTTAGAGGTCATAGCCACGACCTTCTCATCAAAACAATTAATTAAAAAAAATTACACAACATCTAGTGTGGTGGAGAATGAAAGTATTAGTTTACTAAAAAATATAAAGTACAAAAATAATTATTTCATAAGAAAGATTCTGCTTAGGGTGGCCATTTTCATAACACCAGCAAGGAGGACACAAACAAAAAACACAACGTTTAGGCATTTTTGCGGTCTGCAGCTGAGCTCGGTTCTGTTGGACGTCAGCACGTCCACATTGCTGATTTGATGACGGTTCACCTTTGACCAATAAAATGTCTCATATTTATTTAACAATTTCATCCAATAATCTGCCAAACGATGCCATGAGGGATATGCATAATGCATGACAGGAAACCGATGGATTGATGGAATCTGCCGAAGTGGATTATGATGAAATTATTTTTCTATTTAAATGTATATAATTTTTAGAATTTGCTCTTAAAAATTTATACTTTTCACAAATGGGCGTCCGTCTCAAAGAAACAGCGGATGATGGGCAGACCTTTTAAAAACCGGGCTGTCCGTCTTAAAACCGGACGTATGGCCTCCCTACGTCTGCTCCAAAAGGTAGAGTAGAGTCAGTGTCAACGACACAGAGCTCAGCCGTTGTTTAATGATAGAGGAGAGAAGTGGCTTCTTCTCTGAGAAGGACATTGATCAAGCTTTAAAGTGTTGGTGCCAAATGAAGGAGGCAAAGGGACCAGGAGCCACATGAAATGTGCTGATTTTAAGTTCAATGTTTGCTAGTGTTAGCCAAAAGTTAACACTACCGTTAGCAGACCTTGTAACCCACTTACACATGGAACACAATGATAAGAAATACAGCATATGGAACAAAGCTACCTTTGCTCCTGGTTGTCCTTTTCCTTCAGGTCCCATTTCTCCCTGCAGGCCTGGCAAACCTGGCAGACCCTTACGATAAAGCCAGAGATGTTAATACCCCAACCGCTACTGCTGTAACTATAGTCTGTTGAACTGTCCTTCTGTTACCTGTGGTCCAATCAAGGAGTCTCCCTTTGGCCCCTGAGGCCCAACAGGTCCCATGTTTCCTTTGTTTCCCTGAATATCGAATAAGAGGAAATCATAGAACCATCATGAATGAATACATCTGTATCAAATGAACAATGATGTAGCAATAAATCACCTTCAATATGTGCAGTTTTACCTCGATCATCCTTTCCTACAGTCTCCATTCTGACCTTTACTCAGTCCATTTCTAGTTCTGATGTTTATCTTAACTCCGGTTGGGTTTCTTCCCTGTTTCCTACGAGTCCCCCTCTGATCAGTATTCTCTCTTTCTCCTTTTCTCTCTATTCTCTTTTGCAGTCCATGTAGTGATTTCTTTGCAAAAACTATTGTTCTTTGTCATTAATTAAAGTAAGGAAGGTTACGTGTAAGTATAACCTTTTAAAATCCCATGAAATGCATGCAATACTAACCTACAGTTATAATTACCCTGTCACATTGTAATGAATTAGACAGCCGTATTTTGACTTTGATTTTTCAAGGAGGCTCAGCCTAATCAAAAAATTTCATCTACTCTTGGTTTAGACAAATCAGATTAAAGCTACAGTTTGTAATTTTCTGCGACATGAACCGTTGTCTGTATGGTACAAATAATCCATGTTTTATTTACAGCTCTTAGTGGTATACGGTATGTGGTGAAGTTACTGTTGTTACTCTATACTTGCCTCAGTCACATTGGAGCCTAAATGCAATCTCTAGAGTCACTAGTAAAGATTGAACTGTAATTATTACACACTGAGGCTCAAGATCTGGATAATCATCTGTACTTAATATAATGTATTATTTTTGAAATCCTGTGATTTATTAAAGATTTGTTTAAATTACTTTTTTTCCATAGACAACTTCTCTATAAACAAGTTAGTGTGTCATATAAAGCTTTTTCACATGACTGTTTAATGTGAGATCACGTTACTTTGGGTCCACTTATTCCCAGTCCAGGTTCTCCTACAGGACCAGATGGTCCAACAGGGCCGGGATTTCCCTGTCAGGGACAACAAACTAATGTTAAACATAACAAGAAAAAATGAATCTAAAAAGAGGTTGTTTACTTTACATAAAGACAGAAAACACCACTTTGGAGTTATTCCTGGGAAATGTATTACATTTAACAAATAAAAATATAAAAGCATTTGAAAATGAACCAACCAAGGTGTTTTTAAAATCATTTTTAAAGGTGTGCACAGTCCCATGCATTCTCATCTCCATACTTTGAACTGCTGATATATAAAAATATACTGAAAACTAATCGTATTTCATCAATGATAAATCTTCCTCATGATCCAGGGTTATTTGAGGGGTACCACAGGGATCGGTGCTAGGTCCATTTCTCTATCTATCTATCTATCTATCTATCTATCTATCTATCTATCTATCTATCTATCTATCTATCTATCTATCTATCTGTCTATCTGTCTATCTATCTATCTATCTAGTTAAATGTTCAAAGGAATTGTAACCATTAACTGGCTTCGGACTAATCCGTAAGTCAGACCATTTCTGCCAGTGCAACTATTAACCTGCTGTGTAAGAGGTTGGGTAACTATGGTGAATATTTATGGTAAACTGCTAGTGTTGCTAGTGCTTCATCCACATAAACGCATAAGTCAAATTCTCATGCAAAGCCTTGTGCAGAAAAAAAAGAGAGGAATATAAAGAGGGGGTCTGAATGTGCTCTATTTATATATTCTCCTAAAAGTTATTAAACATGCATCTTTAGAAAAAAAAAATGAAAAGGGTTGTATAAATATTTAAAAAAAAATGTTAATTACACGAAATACCTTCAGTATGTTACTCATTTATTGGCTGCTTTACCTTTGTTCCAGGAGAGCTTTGTCCAGGAGCTCCAGGTTGGCCAATCCTTCCTGGGCTTCCAGGCTCTCCCTGAATCAAAACATTTAACTGCCAATTTAAAACCCAATTTAAAAAGAAGAAAGCAAACATTTTTACCTCTAATTTCTTAAAATATTTTACCTTTGCACAAAAATATTGCACAATTAAGCATCTTTGCTGTTCCTAGTCATCAAAATCTACATGTGTTGAGGTAAATGTCAAGCATACAAACCAGTTCACTGGAGACCATTAGCTCAGTAGGAGGCGACTGAAGGGCCACATGTGTTTAACAAAACCATACAAAGGTCTTATTTAAAGCTACGGTGTGTTGTTTTTTGCGAAATCTGATGGTCAGACTACAGCACCACGAACTTTCTTCCCCTCCAACAATAGGGAGCCTGTCATGTTACAAAATGGACTCCTGCCATGTGTTTACATTAGAGAGGCACCAGTTAACTATCACCAAAGTCGGTATCTTCTGCTCCCAATATTGCCAATCCGAGCATCAAATCCATAAATTTTCCAATATTGTTGTCTCAAGCATATTGACACTGTATTACTAAACATAAAATTAGACTAGAAAGGAGGCAGCAGAGGAAAGCTTTTTCTAATCAAAATGGAAGGAAGAGAAAATAATGTTAACAAAGAATGAAGTGAGGAATGCTCTTAAGAGGTTTGTGGGTGGCTTTTAAAAAAATTAATTTAGCCCTGAAAAGACTTCCTTCATCCCTCCAGTGCAGACACTGACCAGCTTCCGTCTTCTCCACCCTGCTTTGCCGCTCTGTCTGTGGAGGATCAATGGACGACAGAGGTATATCGGACAAGTCAGCCAAGGAGACAGTGCAGGAGGAGGTGGCAGCAGGCCGAGGCTAGCTTAGAGAGGGAGATGGAAAGAGAACAACTGAGGATCACAGGAGCCTGCAGGGAAGCTATTCTGAATAGCTAGCCCGGGCTATGCGTAGCCTCTCCATCTCCATCAGTGCTCTGTCTGCCCAGCGGGCTTCTCCAATCTACAGCTGTGCTCCTCCACTGTCCTCCTAAGCTAGATTCTGCAACCTTCTACCACTGTGGTTCTTTAGCTCCAGAGAGGGGTAGGGTTGACCGCCTAGTCCTGGTTCTGGTGGCCTCTCAGCCAGGTACTGATTTCCTGCTGCTCCAGTCTGAACTACAGAACATTTCCCCTTACCGCTGTTGTGTGATTCCTTCTGCTTTTTGGGCACTCTGACCAAAACATGGGCCGTGAGCAGGACAAAGATGTGTGTCCGCTCAGAGAAAAACACATAAAATACGCAACAACCAGGGCTTCATCTTTAGATGTAAGTCAAGTTTACATAGATAATTTTATATACAGTATTTTATGAGTCTCTGAAGAATATAGATGCTTTAAATGATTGTTCTGGCCTTTTCAAAAAAAAACTTTTTAAAAGGTGTTTAAATTACGGAGCCCCTAAAGGGACATGGAGGGAAAAAAAATCTTTTGCGAGATCTCGCAAAAGTTTTGCGAGATCTCGTGG
>JAUZNJ010034223.1:0-12804 GCA_034780135.1 Jordanella pulchra | reverse complement strand
GTGTGTATAATGGAGCCAGCAATATTACGCTTTGGCTGAATAATATACTTGGTCAATTTTTGTTTTATTTCATTTTTTTTATGGAAATGTAGCCTTGGGCTGTTGAATAAAAAATGGGACACACTTCTAATTTCTGTTATGATAAGTTCCATACCTGATTACCTTCATAAGAGGCAGATCTATCTTCATAAGGCCTTTTGAGGCTCCTGACAACTATTTAGCTCTGCTAATCCATTTGTTTGATTTATTTCTTACAGTATGTGGCTAATGTCTTAAAATCCAGCAGTCGCTGAGATATGAAGAAAAAAATGATTGCAGACAAATAGCATCAACCTTTCTGGATGTCTAATCACTCTTGCGTATCTGCCTCTGCTTAGATTCACTCTTAGTTAATAAATGAGATGATGAGCACCACCGATACAGACGCTGTTTTGCACTGGTCTCGACAAGATAGTGGTTTTAAGGGGGAGATACAGATCGGCTAAATAATGTAATGCTCAGCTTGAAATGAATTGCCAGCATGAGACAAATTACTACTGCAGCAGCCTAAAGTCTTAGAATGAGAAAAGTGTAGAATATAAGTCCTCTCCTCAGAATAATGTTTGCTGTCTTCTCTTTCACCTCTACCCTATTGGCCTGGCGAGGGGATCAGGACTGGAGGTATTGACAAGATCTGGCTGTATTCTAAAGGAGGGTGAATTTTCAACTCTGTCCGACCAGGAATATCTGTCACAGTCGGAGTGACCACAGCCAGAGCACAGTGTGGCATAATTTAGGTGGTGCTGGCTATGGAAGTTGGAGGAGGGTGAAAAACGACAGATAAAGACTGATGGGTTAGGACCTCCTGCTCTTCCATCATCATTTCACAGGTCTGGGACTGTGAGACAGCAGCCGTTCACTCTGGGAATCGCCACTCGTTTTGGAATGGATGGCAGAAAGTAAAAGGAGAAAAGTGGGATGCTGCAAGAAAGTGGAAATATAATAAGTTTTGGCCAGCAGAACTGTGCCACTTTAGGGAACCTTTGACTCAAATTAGCAAGTGAGGCTATACACTACTTAGAAATAATAAATAGCAGCATTTGAGAAGCACTTCATATAAATGACAGAAAGTGATGAATAGCTTTCCTTAATCTTGTTGTGCTAATGCGTGCAGATTCTGCTCTGCAAGGGGAAGAAAACATTTCTAAGAGCAGAATAAGTAGGAATGTATAAATTATTAAAATTATACACACAAAAATTGTTTAGTGCAAACAGAAATGACAAAAACGCCTTAACCCACGGGGGACAGGACAATCATGTTCTGATACACCTAATACAGATTAAGGTTACTACTGGAGCTAAGGAAAATGACTTTAGGGCCCATGAAAGTAGCCGTGGTTCCTCATCTCTGGCTAAGACACAGTCACGTCGATAACTAATCCTGACCTTTCCCCAGCTGCCAAATTGAATAATAAGAATAGGGAAAAAATAAAATAGATGACGGATGTTATTAAAACAGCTTCTGCTGTTTCCCGGGATGCTAAAAGTTTACCATCTACTGGATCATGAAGACATGGGTGGTGAGAGGGTTTGGATGCAAAGTCTTTTTAAAAAGTCAAAAAAAAAACAAATGCTACTCACTGCTTTTCCAAGCAACAAAAGTTGACAATGAAGTTAATTCTTAATATAAATTTACAGTGCCTTTCAAAAAGTGCTTACATCTCTTGGGATTTTTTGTTATATTAGCATCATAAAAAGCACCTGTTAATAGTTTTTTTGGTAAATCAGCAGAAAGTAGTGCATATTTGAAAGGTAAACATGATCACTGGTTTTCCTTTTTACACATACAAACACACACACAAAATGCATTGCATTAATGTGTGTTTATATCCCTTAACTCGAATACCTCCCTAAAATACATTGCAACAACCTGCCATTTCAAGTCACCTTACTAGGAACAAAGTGCACTTTAATATCAGTATAATTACAACTACTACCTTAAAGCTCTGCTCAAGACATGAGTAAAATAATGCAGAGCTTATTGTGCAACTGGCTGCAAACATACCAAGACATATTAATTGAAGCCTAACTGATAAACTGTACAAGGAAACTGCTAACAAGACAAGACAAGAGACCCGTAATGACTCTGGGGGTGTCATGATCCGGGGCTCTTTGCCTTTTTGTGTGGGTTTGCTCTCTTGTGCGCCTTTCCCTTTCCTCCACCAGATGGCGCCAGGGTCTGTTGGATGTGCGGTGTGGCTTCCAGCGGCACAGGTGTTGTCAGTCTGTCTCATCATCCCCTCTGTACTTAAGGAGCTGCTGCCCAGTGGTCGGAGCCGAGTGTTTGCTATCTTATGGTATCACAAAGCCTCCTGAGTGTAACTCTCCTGGTGATCTCCTCGTTGTTCTGTTTCTACTTGAAACTCATTCCTTGTGTTTTTCTCCTCGTTGCCTTCAGGTGCTCTCTGGAAGTTTGGATTGCCGTCTGCTCCTGGCTTTCCTGGTGAGCTACCTTTCCTCGTGAAGCCATGTTGTTTACCCACTTGATGCCCAAACTCTCAGTCTCTCCTCTCGTTGTCCTCCTGGATCTACTAAGTCCTTCGACTGGTAGCATAACAGCTCCTGGAGTCTCCGTTCATTTTGAGCCGACCTGTCTGTTTCCCACCGCACTCCTTCGTTGCTTCTGGACCCACACTGAATTCAAAGATCCCGGATACTGGAACCTCCCTCTGAAAACCTCACAACTACCTCCGAACAGTAAGAACCATTTCAGACGTTCAGCTATTCAGTTTCCCTACCCGCAGTGAACTCATCAGTCTGCTTTCTCTCCCAGTGACAACTCCTGTCGGTGTTTCCTCCCTGGACCTGGCTTTGGTCCCGCTACCCAGTTACATCTTTTACAATAAACATCTAAATCTGATAAAGCTCTCTTGTGTTGGTGTTCTGCATGCGCATGAGCTCGACATCTGAAAAACCCTAACATGACAGGAGGACCTACAGAAATCCACAGCAGTACTCTTCACAAACCTGTTTTATGGTGAAGTGGTCAGAAGAAAATTATTTTTGGAACAAAAGTTGTATTGCTACTATTTATTTAGAGGAGGATTTCACTTTAACCCTGAACATATAATCTAGGGTTTTAAACATAGTGTTGGTAGGATCATGGTATGCAAATGCCTTTCTTCAGAATAGAGAAAAGTTCATAATGAAGGTTAATTAGATAATGCAAAATTATTGACAATTGGATATATGAGGCAGCAGAGACTTAAGACTTCAAAAAAGTTGACTTCCAAGAGGACAATAAGCTACAGCCTAAACTATACTAGAATTGTGTTGATCAACACATTCATACGAAAAGAAGGTCCGGTCCAAGTCCTGACCTAAAATCCTGCAGAGAGTCTAAAGCAAGACTTAAATTATTATTACACAGATGATTCAACCCAGTCTGAGCAGTGACGACTTCTCATTGAATCCTAGGGAGGCTAACCCTCCCCTGTAAATTTTGTATCACTACTGGTAAAATTTTAAATAAATTTTGTCTTTAAGCTGAATTAGATCTGTGGTAAAATGCACTTAATTTCATGAGTATGTTGCCCAATAATCAGCTGTTGAGCTTGCTATAGGAATCGATCTCCCCTCTGTTCTCCAGCAGCAAGATGTTGCCTGTCTCTTTCTATGTGAAATCCCCTTTGAGGTTTGAGTCTCCATGCATTTAACAAACCAGCGCAAAAGTGGTGCCCTGATTTGATAACAGGGACAATTCTGTCACTTCCAGGGAGGTTTAAAACCTGTTCCACCTGCAGATGCAGCCCTGGATAGTAGAAAGAGGGCACCTGTATGATTATAAGCAATATTGTCTCATATAGGAATCCAGATGTTGGGTCATGCATCATTTTGTGAGAAGGGTCTCATTTTAACGAGGGTTACACATCAACAAATGCACATGCACACATGCACAGCCCACACTGTCACACCTGTTAGATCTCTAAATTATGTTTGCCATAGCCTTAACAGTCTAACCAGGCATCTTAACGCTGCAAATATATTTGGTTCGATTACCCAACCGGCTATGTTTCGTCACAGGCATGAAAATATACCTACTTAGAAAATAACCTAGTGGTGTGATAGCATCATCATAATAACTTAAATAAAAATTTCACTCCCTTATTTGCAAGTGTGATATAAACTACAAGTGGAAACCTCTCATCCCAAGCTCCTAAAATTGTTGTTGGAATGCTACTGATGGTAAAATTTTAGAACTTGGTAACTACATAACTAAACCACTTGAAGAAAATACATTTTTCAGGCAGATCAGAAAAGCTAAACAATTCTTAGTAATATTTTAAAGAGTGAAATGAGATTAATCTGAGCTAATATAATTGATAAATAATCAGCCAGTCTTTAAAATAACAAATTTCTTTGAAAGAACAGCCACAACATGAAAAGGCAAACCTCCTCTACCTAATTTGCAGAGGCTTTTACAAAAGGAATTCCTCTCTGTTTTTTTTTTTTTTTTTTGTCTTGGGTTATAAATCTGAAAACCATAATCAATTGCATCTCGTTGTAGGCAGGGATGCATGTTACACATAAAGGTTAAAACAGCCTGAGAGTCTTTAAATATTTACACAGGGGTTGAAAGTAGTCCATCCAAAAGGTCTTTTTCTAACTTCACTAAGACCAAGGTTTTGCTCAGTTTCTTCTATATCATTAAATATTATATTTCAGAGGTACATTAACTAGTACAGATAAAATATTTGCTGGAAAAACTAACTAGAGAAACAAGCGATTTCTGTTTAATGTGACAAAAGTTATACAAATAAACAATAGATGCAACAGAATACATTTTTCAAAGTCAAGATTTACTTTTTTTGGTGTGCTACAGGTAAAGAATCCAAATCTATGTTTGGTGTTCAATTCAGTCTACATAGTGAGGAATTATGCACAGAAAAAAAAAGAAATAATCCATCAACTTTATTTCTTTTCTTATTTCTTCCATCCATATTTTAAGCTAATCAATGCTTCCCAAATGTGACTATCTTCCATCTCTAAGTTGTTTTTTTTTTCTTTTTTTTAGTTATCTGTTGCACCAGTTAGGATGTTTTTTCTAGAAGCAAAGATGCATTTGTGAGACACATTGATCACACATCGGGTAATGAAGGAAGACAGTGGAAAAGAAGCAACAAGGATATTTAAAAATACTATTCAAAAACTGGTTAAACATTTTAGCCAAAGTGGAATCGAATGAAAACTGTGAAAGAAAGCTGTGTTTTTTCAAAGCTACTAAATTGGGAATTTTTGTTCTGTAACACTAGTTGAGAACTAAGTGGAGCAGGTTTTTAAGTCAGGAGATTCCTCTGAGTGGATTTCAAGCCATGAAACTAAAATCAGAAGTACAAATAAGAAACTTAAGCATTCACCCTACACTATGTGTTTTATGATTTGGGATATTCCAGCAGACAGAAATGAGCAGATATTGAGTTTATTTTGTTTTCAATCATCACAAGCAGTTTACAGGAATCTGAAAAGAATATATATTTACTACAGTTTCTTATTCCACAATTACGTATGCAATTGTTTTGTACTTAGAATTTATGTTAAATTTGTTAACAGCCTCTAATAAGTTTTTTTCTTCCAGGGTTGTCCTAGAAGTCCTTTTGATTGACTAAACAAACTCCCCTGTCTCTACTTGACTCAAGCAATTCATATTGGCCACAAACTCAATTGAGTGATGTTGACTCTTTTTCGAAGTCTTGAAAGAATGTAGTTGAATACAAATGCAAGCCATACTTTTCAGATTTGTATTTGCAGAGATAAGCAATGTATAATTTTACACTGCACTTTAGTTATCATATAACATTACAGTGAAGCTTTTTTAAAGTTTGTGGTTGAGATTTTCAAAAAATGAGAGAAAGAAATAAGGTTTATAATAAATTTTGCAAAGTTCTGCAACTTTGGTCAATTTGGAATCCTTGTATAAATCTTTTGGCTTCTTGGGAATTTATCAAAAAACAAATATATTACCTAACAAAAACAGCCCATGTTTAGGCAAATAGTGGTTTTATTTAAACAAATGGATAGGCCACTGCATACAAAGGTTGATAGATCAAACTCTTACTCAAGTCATACAGAAGCAATTCATGAAAACTAAATAATGAACAATTTAAATGAAGGCACTCTAGCATGTTTAAAATTTGAACTTGATTTTAATATGAAAGGCTTAGTGGCAACATAAGTGAGATCACAGGAAATTAAACGATATTTATTGTTATTTATACAAATATCATTTATATAATCATTCATTTTATAATTAGCTTGTTATCTTCAATCAAATATAACACTGAAAAACAAATCTTTTAAAGATATACAAGAAGTCAACTTGAAAAGGTGTAAGAAAAAAACACTCCCTTTGCATAACAAAGTCGTTATCAATACATCATCTATTCTCCCAGGCTTTTGTCTGAGAAGGGCACCTGAGTACACCCTCCAGTAGTGATGCTGTGTTTTTTTTCTTTATTGCTTCAGCTTATTTAGTTTTTTTTTTTTTTTTTTTTTTTGTTTTAGCTTGACTTTTCTTCCCCTTTGTCTCAAACAATGTTACATCTAAAAATGGAAAGTCCAATTGAAGCTAAACAGCCAACCCAGTAATTTGCAGTATAAGTCGACATGATGGTTATCTTTGTCTAGGGCATCTTTCATTTCCCCTAAACCACATTTTGCGTCAATTCGTGCTGCTGTTATCTTCTCTTTGGGTCTCTTGGTAATTTGTCCAGAATGGGCTGGCAGCTGTAAAGGTCTTTTGGTCCACCCCTTACTGCCCAAGCACACCTTCATTATTAGAAAACAAAAATAAGAACAGGTAGGAGAATCATAATTCTAAATTGTCAACTTTTCTTTCCATGTGCAATGCTTTTTATCTCCATCAGCTTTTATAAAAGTATAAATAGTAATAACATTTATGCAAGTATGTGCAGATCTGTGGACATTTGGTAATTGAAGAAGCTGCACATGAATCCACAAGTTTCGACCTGGAAAACATTTTTCATTAAGGACAGACAATCACCTTAGGAGTGCACAGAATTTATCTTTTTATGCAATCTGGTGTCCTGCCCTTAGTTTTTTTTCAGTTTTAAATATGCAAATTGTAGAAACAAGTTCAGCAAACTGAATATATCCTGTTATGTCAAAACCTGCAATTACTTTTAAAGCTGTGAAATATAAATCTGTGCTAAATATTTAACACACTAGGCTGTGTTGAAGCAGAAAACATATATTTTATGTAAGCTTAAAATAATTTTAAGCTTTCATTCCTGCTACATTCCTAAGTATGGACATTCCTAAAAGCTTTTTGAGCAGTTTTCAGACTCTTCTCAGTGGTAAGACAAGGGAATTTCATTGGTATAGCACAATTGTATAGCAAAGAGTGCTTTACATAAATGAAACAATAAAATAAAAGGAAACTAAAAGCAGAATAAAATCAAGTAAAGAGAAAACACATGAGGAAAACAAATAAAACAATTGGACCACAAAATATTAATTAATTATACCTAAATTGATAACTTAATTTTAATTATTAAAGACAGAAATGTTTAAAGATATTTGGCAAAAATTGTCAGTTCTATTTGTTGTTATGCTTCTATCTGATTGATTCCAACTCTAGCATATTGAAGGATAACTCTCCTCTGGCATGCCAAGAACAAGCTGTGCAGATGATAAATAGGAAGAGCTGCTCTTGGAAGTTCAGAGGAGATCCAGTCATGACCCTGCTGCTTTCCTATAGGACCATTGTGGCTTTTGTCCTGAAACAAACAACTATTAGAAATTAGTGGCTAACTTTTAATGAGATGGGTGAAAAGACACAAGAGCAGAAGCCAAAAGCTAAAAGAAACTGAACAAACAAGAGGTTCAAAATATCCCATCCTAGATCCGATATGCTCTGTTTAACTTATATGAAACACTTTCCTTGTCACTAGCGATAGGTCATGAATAATTAGAGTTGATAATGTTATAGGGGATAATCACTAAACTCCTTATGTGATCCCCTTGGATCAGTGAATAAATCAGACAACAGGAGAGAAAGGGAAGATAAAAAGATAGAGATGATTAAAAAAAATGAAAAAAGATGCTGAGAAACAGTGTTATGAAAGTTAATCTCGTAATTTAATTTATTTATATCCCACCCTGCTTACCCCACTCTACTCAGGGTAATTCTAATGAAGAGCTCTCCAATGACTTAATTTGGAGTGAAGTTAATTGAGTTTGGTGTTACACTGCTGCACTTCCTGCGTGAACGCCTTCATATGTTCTCCTCTAAATTTAAACCCGTGGATTGAAGTGCAGAATTAAACCAAACACCAAAAACTGGAAAGCAAATAAATATAAAAAATTGGAAGCTGTGATGGGAATAAAAGTGAACAAGAGAGCATGAGAAGAGGTGACAAACACTGAGAAATAGACATGTGTAAGGGGCTGGGGGCCATCATATCAGGCCCGTCATCCCCGTTGGCCCAAGACCGTAATTAGATTTGGCAGCAACCCCATAATGATAAATGCTGATGATGAATGGAAATGCAAATGTGTGTGAAGTAGCCCCAGCCATCAAAGGGGGAATATCATTAACACTGTCCTCTTGTCAAATCTATCATTGTCAGCAGTGCCTCCATGCATCCGCCATGTCCAACCAGCTACAGAGGAGTAGTTCAGGAGTAAAGGGGGAAGCTCTGCTGAGTGCGATAAAAGAAGAAAAAAAAAATTTCAAAATTTCTTTTTATATTTAAAAAGAGATATTGAGGTAATTCTTCTAAAAGCAAAACCACTTAGACTCTGTAACCACATTTGTACTCCTGGCATTTAGTTTGACTGAGGTAGTAAAGGGTTCTTAATACTTAGAGGTCATTCACAATAATTAATATTTTATCAACAAGCAAAAAAAGATCTTTAAAGAACCCCACCACCAACCCATACCAAAAGCAGACAAATTTTTTTTTTACGCATACCAACTTATAACAAATATTTAGCAAAATGTGAGACATGTGAGGAGCTGAATACCAAACCTAATGAACAGAAAAGCTGTCGATGAAAAATAAGTTTATAATCTAATACCTAAAATCATGTGTAAAGATTTTGTCCTTAAAAATACCCTTCATTACAAAATAAAGCTGCAATAAACTATTTAAAGAGTCTGATTGTTATGATTTAATTAGACCTCAATATGTTAACATATTAAAGACAAGTTCACACATATCTCTATCAATATTAGAACCTGATTTGTCTGTTCATATATGTCCATGCAAAAGGTGACCAAAGCTTCTATCATATTTCACTGACAAGATGTTTGCTCTGGAAACATCTTCTTATCTGACCTCCTGTTTCACTCTTTTAATATTTTTCCCTGTCAGTTTATGTGCCTCACTGAGAAAAGAAGTGCTTCAGTGCACATCTGCCCCCCCTTCTTCTCCAACCTAAAGGCAATAACAAGATTGACCTCTGAGTCGCAGTCATGATCCAATTACCTGCTCAAGGACAACCGTGTAAGTTATACAGGAGGAAAATCTCACTCCGGTAACAGAAAGGAATACAAAAATGCAAAGATAATAATAATGTCAAGTAGTGAAATGGTGCAGCAGTAATCGTAGTCTAACCCAACACTTTTACACAGTACAGCTTTCCCTCCATTAGGCTAAATGTCTAGCAGGTAGCCCTCATTCTGCTACTGTTTTGTTTATGTGTGTTTACCTCCAAACACTTAGACAAATGTTAATTGAGACATGGAGGCGGTGGGGGTAAATCAGTGAAGCGAACAGCAGTGTCTTTTACAGCGGTTCCATGAGCCAGGGAAGCTTTGTCTGACACCTTGAACTGAATTATTGAGGAGTGGGGGGGTAGAAGACACTAAGGAGAGGACACCATGACATTATTACTTGTTGTTCTAGGTGCTGATCACACTAGTTCATATTTGAGCTGATGGTGAAGAGACACAGCCTTTCGTATGTGTCTTTGTGTTAAAACGTGTGAAAACAGGCTAGCATAGTTACAGTTAAGAGGAAAAAGGAACATTTTGAGGTACAACAAAAGTAAAAACAAAAAATAGAATAGATATTGAATGTATATAAAACATTTCTAGTAAGCATGAATGGCATATTTTGAGGCTTTTTCTACCGTCTTGTTTACCAGGTAAGAAATGAGAAGCCATAGGTACCACATACAACTGGTTTAGAACTTGGGAAAAAAAATCCATTATTTCTATGATCCCTGCATCACTAAAGCCAATGTGAAAACACTTTAGTTCTTTACATGCTTAAAAAAAAATCAACTTCAAGTGGCTGTTAAAATGGGAATCTCTGGCAGACACTTTCTCTTTTGACCCAGACACTGATCGCATCTTTAATAATAAGGGGCCTCCAGGTCCTAATCAAATCACTCATTAACTATTTAGGAGATCAAAAGTTCAGTGGACCATTGTTTCTATGTCTAGCATCTATAGCAGCTAATCCATTTGAATTAGATACACATATATCCATGCAGAAACCAGCCTGAGCAGGCAAACATATGAAGTCTAGATCCATGGAGCCTGTACACAGTGTGAATACAATGACAAAGAGAGACAGACACAGGCTTTGATGAATCCAAATTGGAGTACAAGTGGGGGGGTGGTTGGCTTGTGTACAGCCTATAAATAATTTGTTGTTCAAGAGACTCTGCTTACAGCCGTCTGTCTGCAACTAAAGGGTCACATAGGCAACTAACATGAGAATAGATCACTATCCGTCAACCTAAACCTAAAAACAAGACATGCTGACCCAGCATCTGTTTAGGCCTGCAAACTGTGTTATCTAACTTTATGATATAGGTATTGAATATATACATTGTTTTGGGAAAGTATTTGTATTTCTTATCTTTTGTTTTTACATTTTTTTATATCACATCTATAATTTTAAATGTGTTCTTAGTTGCAACCCATCACATTAGATGGGGTGTGACTAAAATAATAAATGTTGGCACAGATTCTTAATTAGATCTAGGTGTTCCCTGGATAAAATTGTATCCCCTGCCTATATTGTTCTTGATTGTCACATGTTCTCTTCCAAGATTACCCTGTACCTAAGTCCACCCACCTCTGAAAAGAAGAATTCCACAGTATAATGCTGCCAAAACCAGGTAGGATGGTGTGTTTTTGGTGATTTGCCACTGGATTTATTATGAAGTTATTGTATTTTTTTTTTATTAAAATGGGCTAAATAAAAGAGCATGCCCTATTTTTTTAGTTTTCTGTTAGCATCAGATTGTGAAAAGAATGTGTTATCCTTCTTACTGTTGGTTTGGCATATAAAATACATATAAATTGCATTCTCTTTCTTCCTGTAATATGACAAAACATGAATAAAATAAAATAAAATCAAGGCTGTGAAATATTCAAGAATAATATTGTTAATTGAAATTGCTTGCAAATCCTTTATTGGAATTTTTTATGCACAAGCTGGAATATTAAATGTAAACATTGGCACCTGCCCACATCAAAATAATACTCTTAGAAACATGGGTTGTCTCTGGATGCCAGGCTGTATGTATCTAGCTGTCAGATATAATTCAAACTGACAAGGTCTATAGTACAGTCTCCTCAGTCACCTGTCCAGTCATATGTGGATCTTAGGTGTGTTTGCGTGAGCCAAGCCCAAGGTGAAACAATTCTGACACAGCAGAGGGTCAAGAGAACATAGGCATCCTTGCTCTGCTGTCTTTTAGATCTTCCAAAACAGTACATCTTGAAGGGACTTTCTGATGCACCAATACACTGTGTAAATCTTTTATAGATGGGTGTCCATTGAGGTTTGCTCCACTATGTCCTCAGGACATAGCCTCAAGCTAAACACTCTCTTACTCTAGGTGGCCATGTCTGTTTAACAATGCTTTTTCTTGCTTGTCAGCCCCAGAAGAATGCCCTATAATGGAAAGGACTCACACCTGAAAGACCAAAGAGAAAATGTGAACAAACATCAGAGGAAGTTAAGACGACATGAAAGACCATTTGTCATTTCCAATAACAGACCATGTACCAATGACACTGACCAGTGTTTTTTGGTTTTGGTCATGACTTATGTAGTGATTTTGCTGTGTGTCTGTGACCCTAGAGAAAAGTTTTCTTTTGGACTTTATAAGTTTTAAGGCTACAGACAAGATAATCTAAACCGCAGTATTTGCATCAAAAATTGATTTGTTTGATTAAATAATTTACAATAAAGTGACTTATAAAAACTGATTTCCTACAAAGGACAACTGAAAGCATTTATTCCAAGAAATTTTGACGATTATGTTTACAATCTGATAAGGAAAAATGTCACTGACACCTCCCAGGAGAGGGTTAACCAAGAAAAAAATAATTGTTGAGAATCAGGCTATTAAAATGGTGTTGTATCAAAGCATATTTAGGAAAGGTGAATGTAAGAAAATGTGTTGTAGATACTTAAAACTTTTTGGTGGGATTTGTGTGTTATTGTTATGTTTGTCTTTAACCTAACTAAAAATCAAATGCAGGGTAAAGAGATTAAATATGATTTTGTAGGTATTCAATGACATCTGTATAAAGACAGACTGGAAGAACCACAGTGGTGTTGTTATTGGACCTTGGTGCAGCATTTGATACTGTTTATCAGTCCATTTTATTGGAGCACGTGGTAAACTGAATCAGCCTTTCTGGTACAGCACCAGACCTGTTTAAATCATATTTGAAGGACAGGGGCTTTTTGTGTCAATAGGTAACTTTACATCAAACAGCAGACAAAAATCACGACGCATTCCACAATAATAAATTTATAAATAAATAATAATTAT
>JAUZNJ010034222.1:0-12804 GCA_034780135.1 Jordanella pulchra | reverse complement strand
CCTCTCTCATCTTTTTAAGTGGGAGAACTTGCACAATTGGTGACTGACTAAATACTTATTTTCCCCACTGTAACAGCTATGCACCTATTGAACAAAAACTGGACCAGCAACATGTAAAAAAAGCATGTCCTCAAAGTGAACTTACATCCATCAAAGATTTCTTTTCTTAAAAAAAAAAAAAAATTTTAAAGAAACTCAGCAACAGAGAGCTCGTTTTAAGGGAATGGCTGTTATTCGCCATCAAAAGGTAACATGTTTCATTATGCTTAAAAATATTCAATGACAAGGAAATGTCTGCATTTGCGAGCGCCGGAATTTAATGAATGTTTAGTAAAGCAAGAAAGCTGTAAAGTTTAAGAGGAAAGCCATGGTTACTTCTATTAATCAAATGGCAGATGTTAGGGCAGAACTGAAGAAACAGCTGGATAGAGTCGGTATTGGACAGATCCTCTGCAGAGGGCTGTGACTGTAGTTATGCATTAGGCAGACCAAGTATTTGCTACCATGAAGGATAGTCAGAAATCTATGGAGACCAAAAATGGAAAATTATCTTGGCTGCATGAAACTTAAAAAATATATATATAAAAAAATAAAAAAACATTTTTATTCATAAGTTGTTTTAGAAAAATGATGCATCCTTTTTTGTATCAATATTGTATTTGTCTGTCATAGAAAATCCAATAAAATGCTTCCCTTTCACAGAAAAAACAAGCTTCTCACCACATCACGAAGGATCTCCTGCCTGGCGTCTTCCTCTGACTGAACGGCTCTGTTCAGCTTACTCAACACAAAAACTCGGAGCTGCTCGTTCTCCAGCAGTCGGCGCACTTTTTTCATGTTAAGCCAGCCCACGCCCTGTCCATCCAGAACACTCTGCACAACTTCCTTCAAAAACTGCTGGTTCTCACTGGATCAAAACAGATTTAGGTTATTATACAGCTCTCTAAACAAACTGCAGTCACCACAGCTTTATTTCAAACAAATATCACAGTCCAAGTTATAACAGCACACTCTGGTCTCTAAAGACAGTTGACAAGAGTTTAGGTTACCTTGTGTTGTTAACTCGACCCTGTGGTGAGGGAGAATCCCTCTTTACAGTTGGGCTGTGTTTGATCACTGATGATTTCTGGTCCACAAGTGCTCGAGGTGCACGTGCACCTGGGAAAAAAAAAAATATTTAAATAATTACCTCACAATTACAAAACCTAGACCAAAACAGAAAATATATAGTTCACAAAAAAGGAGCACACAATAAAGGTTGGAGTCATTCAACGGGAATTTAAAGAGCTGTTTTTATAACAGCCCACAAGACGAAGGACACCACGCATTAAAAGGATAGAAATAACTGGGATTAAGTGGACTTTGTCTACTACAGGATAAACAGGCCATAGAGGAGTAGAGTCTATTATAACAGCAAAGAAAGACAAACCAAAAATCAACAAAATACACTCTCCCACACACACAAACAAATTAATTTGGCTCTTTTGATAGGGGGATTACGCGTTAACTGAAGAGGTTCAGGTCAGGGGAAGGACAATGTCAACAGCAGTTAGTCAATGAAAGGCAAAAAAAAACAATGAGGTGAAAATGGTGTTTATATTACTGTATTGTTAAAATGCAGAGGGAGGCTGACCATCTGTGTAAACAGCTGTTCTATTAAATGGCAGGGCAAGAATGTCAGCAAACCACCACCAGGAAATACTGGGCACAGGGAGACAAATCACAGTTGTTTGTTGTAAGGTATAACCTTATGTTACATTAGATGAATTAATAGACAAACTACATTTACATGGATTTCAAAAACTGGCAGGAGGCAAGTTGAGCCCAACTGTCAAGGCAGTTGGCCAATTAGTTGCCTAAATATGGTGAAGATAGTTTTCTTTTTGTCATGTTCAAAAATGTATTTCACTTAAAAAAAACAATCCTCTAAATGCTTTTATTCAGGATCACTTTTTGTTGTTTAATTGTTTTAGTTCTGAACATCAGACCTGATTTCAGCTTTTAACCTTGATGCATGAGGATTATGTCATTATTTCACCAATACACGTACCGCTTTCACTAACACTGGTAGAGTTAGGAGAAAAATCAATAGTTCAGTTATTTGGAGTAACTTTTACTTAAAAATAATTTCATAGATTATTGCTTGGTTGAATCTACAACGTGTGGTTTTCTTCATTTTTGCGTTTTAAAGCATTAAATCCCCAAATCATCAAGACAATTATAGTTTTTTTTTGTTGTTGTTGCAATATTCTTAGATATTTTTGCATATACAGATTTAATTTTTTTTAGTTTTTGCAAGAAATATTTGCTACCGTTTCTTAAAAGCATAAATTTGGGTTTATGTTTTGTTTACAAGCCCCAATATGTAGTTAAAAACCTGCCAGGTAAACAATAAATATCAAACTAGTAATGGTCATGAAAAGGCCCAGTATGTAAATAATTGTGATACAAATATCCACATAAAGCATTACATTTCAAATCCTTCTTTGCACCTAAAATTCTGTTAATGAACTATATCAACTGATGTCTTAGATCATTGATTTCCCCGTTTATATAAATTCAGTCTTCGGATGAAACTTCACATCTACACATAGTGTAAAAAAAAGGATAGTAAAATATGCTATGTGCAACATAAGATTTAGCATTGCAAAATACTAAAACCTCTGACGATGACAATACGTAGTGCTCAGTGTGAGGATGATATATCACATGGAATTTGTTGCAGTTTTCTTCTTTTCTTTCCTCATTATATGTGCTTCATAGATTATTGGAAACCAAGAAACTATGAATATAGATCCTTGCATTTTGTCAGTTGTTGGATATTTCTTTTAGAAAGATTTTCAAGAACAAACATCGGTCCAGAGATGGTTCGGGAATTTCTTTTTTAAATTCAAAGAACATAAGGGGAACCACTAGAGAGGTGCCTGGCCTCCAGTGCCAACCTTCCACTAGTTCGCTGTTCTTCTAAAAAGGAAAGGGATTTCTTTTGTTAGACATAAGAGGTAGGCTCAAGGGAACAGAAGCCATCTGAAACATACTGACTGCAACCTGAGGCAGGAGTTTATTTCAGTTTGTGATTGTTGAAATAATATAAAATATAGATCAAAAAACTAATCATAAAACACAAAACCTAAAAAAAACACACTGTAATTTTGAAATAACCTTCATATGAGTTTATAAAGGACAATACACAGCATAGAGTTGTGCTTACAGCTAATCCTTTTCACCAGATTCCCTTTAACACGGTTTATCTTGAGATATCGTGCTCCTGAAGTCCAATAACTGAAGTTTTCAACTCTGCTAGTGCTGATAAGACCTAAGCTCATCGGGATTGTGAGCACCACTTGTTTAATGCAGCATCAATAAGATCCTTGACAGAATCCCATGGAAAACACGGGATTAATATATGAATGGAAGGGAATTTCATAACAGCGTATCTGGAATTTCCTCTAAGTTGGTGGAGAAGCAAACAGTTCCTCTAATAAATCAATAAACAACTAGCAGTTTAACTGAGACTGTTGGTAAAAAACTACAATAGATGCAAATTAATGTTAATGTTTATGCAAGAATTTTACAGAATAAAAAGGCAACCAAACCAGCTAATCTGAGAGGTTTTTAAATATTCTTATCTTTTATATTCAGTGCCAAATCTACTTTAGCAAAATGCCTTTAAAAATAGCTTTCCACCTTCCTTAGCAACAAAAATGTCTTCCAACATAGTTTTCGTTTCAGTTAAAGAGAAATAAATAACCAACATGATTCACAATTCTCTTTTATCCAGTGAAATATATGGATTAGCCTCCGAGGCCTGAAGCAGGACATTGTCAAGATAAACACAGAGAGATTTTACTAGGTACCCTACTCTTTTAACTAAATCTCTTTTATTAATGAGGATAAAGCACCCAATCCTCTCGAACACAAGCATTCTAGCAGCAACCTCCCGCCTATTCTTTAACCAAATTGCAGCCAATCAAGCATTTGATAAACGTTTTACTGGCTTTGGGCACGCTTCTGACCATATTAAAAAAAGGCTAATCTCATCTTTCTAATCTCTGCAGTAACCTATGTCAGCTTTCTTAAAGTCTGTGTTTACAGAGTGCACAGATCTGGTTTTAGAAAATGAGCTCCAGGTCATTTCTTGTGCTTTTGTAGCAGGTGTGAGCAAAGGTTTTTCAGTCAGCAATCAAGCCTTAACTAAGCAGGCTTCCACTGCATCAGACAGCTGCATCATTTAAATTATTTTCCTCAAACATCAATTGACTTGAAAAACACAGAGTTTGTTTATAATATTCATTCATTATTACTAATGTTATAGCAAATGAAAAAAAAAAAAAATCACACTGTTTTTGTCCTGATAGTTCAAATGCAAGTGAACCAGAGAAGTTTGTTAACAGTCATTTACAAACGTAAAGTTTTGGATCTATCAATGTGGACACGTTTAAAGGCTTTTTCCATGTAAAGATTTTAGAAAGATCAGCAAAGAACTGACTGTAGAAATGTGTGCAGCCCCACAGCAACTACATCCAGAGACACATAAGGAATAATTCATTTGTCTACATGTTTACAGTTGCATGAACACACATTAAAAGCATGAACAGTTTGGTAAAGAAACACGAGAGAGCTTGCATTTCACAAAGTGCATTAGGGAAACAGTGAGCACATTATCTTGTTCCTGATCCTCTACAGCATAACAAACTTACCGTGCAGTGATCAATTACGTGCCCCAAACACATATCTTGACTATCAGTATTATATTCTTTGGAGGAGTTGGATTAGTGTATTCTAGATGTAACAAGACACAAAACTCCAAAAAATGTTCATCTTTATCTTGTGAAGACAAATTATTTTCCATAAGCAAAATATTTTTGGCACATTCGATATTAACCTTTTTTAATAATGGAGGGTTCTTAATGCAAAACGCTCCAATGAATGCCATGTTGTAGCGACACTCAGGGTTGTAGTACTTTAATCCATGTTCTTATTTGATCTCTTAGATCAATAGTCTGAATGTTCCTCAAGTCATTTTGGTTTTCCAGACACTCAGTAGAAGATCCACACTTTTTTGTATCTGCTGTCTCTCCCAGTGATGTCTCTTGTCCCAAAAACATAAAGGCTTTCAAACCTTCGTTGTCTGTTTTAGGTCAATAACTTTGTTCTGTTTTGTTCTTGAATTTCTGAATGTTATCAAATGAGTTCTGCTTAAGTCATTTACTGATTCTACAAATCCAGCAATAATCACCCAGCCTTTGATTGGTTTATTTTCCCTTTAACAATTGTAATTATCATTTGTAAACTACATTTTGTATTTACTCTAATTATCTTGTCTGATATAACTTTTTCTGGTATATTATCATGGTGTTCTTAGTCGGTCATCAAGGGTTTTAGATGTTTCCTTGTTTAAAAACGGATTAAAGTTAGTAATGAGAACATTGGGCCCTTTTAACCAGCTGTAAGAAGCAGGGACTCATATAAAGCATGGCCGGCACCAGAACACAAGGACTGGCGTTGGTCACCCTGAGCTAAAGTTTTTAGGTGTGACAAATACAGCAAGTAAAGACAAAACAAATGTTTGCCTGGAGAAAATATTTTAGAGTTTTGTTTTTGTGCCCAAGTATGATCCAGGTTTTAAATTGTGTCCCTTAGTTTGTTATTAATGCTCTGTCCTCATTTAGGAAAAACTCTCAATAGTCCCCAGTGGAAACATGACATTTTTAGTTCGAGATTAAAGCATTTCTCTATTTTCCCAAAGTTTTATCCATGTCTGTTGAAGCAAGAAAGCCAAGAACCAATAGGAGCATGCTATGTTAATGAAGACTCTTGTCATCTGGCAGATTTATCAGCATCCCCCCCAGTTTGTGCACGTTTACATTAACCAGCCAGGGAACTTGTGTTCTAATAGCTTCTGCATTAGTCTCTGTGGCAGATATGAATAAAAGAGAACATTGGAATATTTTACTAAAATAACATGAATTAAATACAGGAGAAACTGAAGTCTTTTAAGTAAATCACAATGATCGATACCTCCCACCTGTGTACGGTGCCAATGATCCAAACCTTCAGAAGGATTTTTTTCATGCATCATTTATGTTTGACATGTCCAGATCCTTTAAGTTTGTCTTATTGCAGCCCGAAAGCTTGATTTCACTTTAAATTTTTTACATTTCATTTTCCTCTTGTCACAGTTCTTAAAACAATTACAGAGATCCAACACAGCCCCATTGTATACCTAAGGGGGCATGAAATAAAAACCAGAAGAAACAGAAGGTGATAGATCAATGAAATTCTAGTCTTATCTAAATCATTGTTTTTATCGTGGCTCACTTTTTTTTTTATTTGGAAAAAAACTTATTTTTCCCTAATTTACTATCAGACCTAGACTTGGAGCCATTTTGTAGCACCTCTATTGTTATAAGACTACTTTTAGAAATAAAATCAAACATTTTATGAAGTAGAATAGGAAATAAGAACAGTCAGAAATGAAGAAATGGGGAGACAAATCACTCAGTGTTCCCTATTAACCTCTGATGAAGGACACAATAACTGACATGAGAGGAAGACGGTGGAAATGCTGGGGGAGATGTAATTGACTGGCTTGGAGAAGCATGCAGCTCACTCAATAAAAGGGGCAGAACCCACCTTCTCCGCTCCCCGGGCCGGCCTCTGTAATTATCTCCATTAGAGAATTTAGCCCAAATACTGCACACAAAACTCAGAATTAGTGCAGCCAAAAGGTGAACAGAAAGAGGCACACCGGCCCAGATACAACCAGTCCGAACATCAACCCACCACTCAACAGACATGCACACTTAAAATGATATGAAAAGAGCAACCAAAAAAACCAAAACAAGTTAAAAGTAAAAGAAAGAAAACCAAGAAGCAACGGTATGATGAGCCTTGATGTGACCCAAAAAGAGAATAATGATCAGGTGTTTAGTCAAACAATTAACATTTACAGCTTCTGAGTTCACTGTAAATATGTATGAACACATTGTTGCCTGAAATGTGTGAACAGTGCTGAAGATTTCAATAATAAAGATAAATGGGCATGAACCTTTAGAAAGCATGTACAAAACAGATTTTCCATGAGGGAGATGAGCTCAAAACACAAAGGGTAGATAGCAGTGGAGTTACTAAATTATTAAACTGATCTAAACTGGAAACGCTTTCAAAATGTGAGCAAAGCTCAGGGGCCAGTATCAACAAACATGCAAAGGAGGTAAAAAAATATCAAAGAGGGTTAGATAATCCATCAACTAGAAAGAGATTTTTCTGTGAAACATATCTGATACTTTTTTAAGAAAAGAAGCCAATGCAGTTTGTTAGAATCACTAAATTAATGTAGTAAGATACGGATGCCACATTAAGAAAAGTTTGCAGTCACAGAAGAAATCTTTGTGTAAAAAAACACAAAAAAAAACAAAACAAAGAAAAACAGACTTCCAACAGTCATACAGACAGGGAGAGAGGAACAGAAAGGGAAGGTAAACAAACATGAAGTAAACACTAAGGCTGTAACTTCTATCTCAGCTCTATGCTGAGAACAAGTCTGAAAGATTACAGAAATCTCTAGTCTAGAACAAACTATCACACCAGACAAAACATACCCGGACTGTCAGGGGAATCTGAACAACAGAGACAAAACAAATCACAATCAAAAGGAAGAGAACAGAAAGCTTTAATGGCAGCTATTCCGCATCGAGTGGAGCTATTGAGTAACTTCACAATGCGTTGGGTTTTTTTTTTCTCTCAGCTGAAGAGAAAATCCAGCCTAAACAGCTTTCCTACTGACCTCCCAAATGGAGCAGTAATATTCTACTATTGATCAGAAAATAACAATACAGAAGTCGAGGTCAGTCTTTAAAATCAAAACTGAATAAAAATCTATGTGGCCTGGTGCAAAGTATGCGGGTTTAGTAAATTGATAAATATAAATTTAAGAACAGTCTTTTGTTTTGTTTTTTTACATTTTTTACTTGAACCAAATACTGCTCCATGGTACTTAGTGAATTCTTTGAGTAAAATAAAAATGTCTATAAATTCTGTTAATGATATGATCAACTTTAATTGATTCATCTATTTTTTATTTAAACATTTGTCTGTGAAACTGGTTTACTATTTGAAATTGTACCACAGGAACAAAAATACTGCTATCTATTGTGTTCAAGTCGCCGAGGTCTATTTCTACACTTCAACAGTGATCATAAGAGTACGTCGAGTTAAAACGACAACAAAAAGGTACAATAAGAAAAAATGACAAGTTCTCCCTTTTAAAAACAAAATGAAGTCTGCTTTGGAATGGATTTTCTTGAGAGAAAATGTCTGATTTATCCTCAATACTCTCCTGTAAATAGTGCCATATATGTTTGGCAGTCCAGCAGAAGGAGAGAGAAGCTTTGAAATCATGTTACAAACCTGATTGCTCCGTTTCCTCCTTAACATCATAATTAAAGTATTCTTTACACCCAAAAACACGAGAACAGGTAGAGAAGGACAGAAAATGTGCTTTGTTATATTTAGTCTACATAGTTCAGGTATTTAGCAAAAAACAGGCAAGCATATATTAAAATTTATTAGATACATATAGAAAAAATAATTCAAATGGGCTCATAAGATTGACTTAACTTGTAAACTCATCGTTAACATAAACTGAATCCAAAGAAGAGACAATAGGATGGCAGAGTCATGTAGAACTTGAATCTATGTGATTGTTAGAAATGCTCTCCTACCTTTCAGGCTGGGAAAAGGCGTCGCTTTCTCCCGGGCTGCTTTGTTGGGAAGGGCTAGATTGGACAGACTGAAGCTGGTGCCGTGGTTCTTGTATAGATTGCCTGTGGAGGAATTACAACGGCAATTATGAAATGTTTTAATGAACCTTCATTCATCCATTAACATGTATTATATAATTCCAGAGTTACATGTCCATGGTTACATTTACCTGAGTAATATTTTGAAGCAAACTGTAATTCTTTAATTAATGAATTTTCCTGTACTGTTCTTCTTAAGTTATTTCTTGTAAAGTATTGCTAATCATACTTGAATTGAATTTCTGGCTACTTTGTTCACTGTTAGTAAGCTAAGCTAATCCGAAATAAACTGAATATACAGCAAACGATCGATATTGTCAGTGGAAGCTTTTTAAAGTTTTCTTTGTAACCGCATCAGTTATCTGTAGTTATTTTTTAGGTATTTCAGTCTTTAAAATACCAGATCTTGCACATAAAGTCTAAATGCATCATTTCTAAACAACAAATAAGTACTCAGTACCTCTGTAGCATTTTTACTAAATAATTTTTTTGTCTTATTTGAGTAATTTCTCCACTACTACTACTTCTTTCTTTTACTTAAGTGAAAAAAAATGTTGACACAGTGTTACTCTTACTTGAGTGCAATATTTTATCTGACTTAACAGAACACCACAGTGGCTCCCCTCCCCACCATCTGCTGCACATAATCATTTGGCTGGATGTAGAAGGGTTTTAAAAATTTTACTTTCAGTAAACAAAGACAGTTTGGGTGTTCTAAAATAAACTTAGAGCAAAACGAGAGCAACCCATTACTGTTAGAAATAACCTACGATTGACAAGCTATTGTTAAGCAGCCATCTACCAGCTGTAATACTCATGATAACTATAAAGAGCACAACACAGAAGGATATTACTCTGCGTAGTGACCAAAATAAATCTTATCCTATGAGCAAATGTTTATGCTATATTGTTTATTAAAACTCTATATTAAAATCAAATTAATACATGTGTTATTATTAAAACTGCATATTTTGGCAGTAACATGATTAGTCATTACCATTATGATTTCGATGAAAGCAAGTTTTCATCTATCATTTCTGTTTAAATATTGTAAAAGACTTTCAAACTTTTACAGTTTAAAAAAATGAAACTTTTTTTCATGGGTGGTAATTTGCTGCTCGTTTATGAAACCTGCAATATTTGCAAAAACTACAGCTTGAATTTTGGCATTTTGATTCATTTAATTGAACCCTTTTAGAAGAGACACAGTATTAAAGAGATAACATCGCTGGAGGTCGTGTAAATGGTGGGTGTGGAGGGGGAGCGTTTTCTATTTTTTTGATGTTTTAATTACATTCTGTTGGTTAACTCTAATGCTACACTCATATACACTCGTCCTTTCTTACTGGCAAAAGACATGAGTCCACCAAATCCATCATTACTGCTGTTGGAGATGGTGGAATTTGGTGAACTGTTGCGGGAGTCTCCCTCTCCATCAGACTCCCCGGGAAGCCTTAGGCTGCTGGGGCGTAGAGGACGCTGAGCCCTGAAACCAAACCAAAGGCCGTGTGAGACTTTAAACTTACACACAAACAAAATGTGGGGCTCAGGAACAAATGGAAGATGATATCAAGACTGCCACAACGAGAATACAGCTTGGATGATGAGAGAGAGACATTCAAAAGACGGTCATGTACTCACTTGTTGCCGTTTATGCTCTGATTAAATCGAGGAGTGTAGGATTCCACTTGCTCTTCTTCAGCATCTTCCTCAGTGGGGAAGCCATATTGAGGCTCAAAGTATGGGTTATCATACTCTTGCTTTTTGTTGGCAGAATCCACCAGGCTGACATCTGCTGCTGGTCTGAGAAATGGCTGGCTGCCCAGACCAGGGACAGGGTTCTGCAGAGCGGCGCTGGCTGATGCCTCAATCTCAGGCGCTTCAGACTGCTCCTGAAAGCACATATACATGTACACTGTTTAAATGCCTTCTAAATTTCAACATATTAGTTGTTTTTTTGTTTTGTTTTTTTTGCATAAAAATAATCTCTAAAGTAAACTGAAGTTATCACACACATGATTCACTCCTTGGATAATTGTGCTAGGACTGGAACTTGCAGTTGTGCTAGAGCTTGAACGCAAAGGCTGTCCATCGGAGTGCTCGATGGCTCCGTCCCCACTGGGAGGACCGTCCAGGTTATGGCTGTCCTTATCATGGAAGTCTTGAAACTCAACTTCACTGGCATCTCCTAGTGCAGCATGAGTGGGAGGATCCAAGCCTAGAAACAGAAATTAAAAAAATTAACAGCAAGAAGAAAAAATATGACTGGTATATTTTAAAAATGAAAGGACATACTTGGCGTGTCGCCCTGGATGTCGCCTTGAATCATCTCACTCACTAAGTCTCCAAGTGAGGAATAGGAAGAGCTGGAGTCGTCATATCCATCACTGTCACTACCACTTCGAGACAAGACCAAAAACAGAAAATCTGAAGCTGCTTGATATTCTTATCTCGACATGAGCAGCAGTAGAGCAGCAGCTGGAATAACAGGACCTGGGTTCCTAACCTGTCTGTGGGATCAGAGTCATTGCCTTCATCGTCCAGTGGAGCAGCCATAGCCTCCACCAGTGAGGAGCTTCCATCATAAACTCTGTAGACCACTGGCTGCAGCTGGTGTGCATACCATTTGGACTTGTCTCCGATTAAAGAAGGATCATACACATCTAAAACATATATGCACAGAGGCCAGCTTAATTCCTCTCAATAAAATAGTACATTCCAATCAGCAGAGTGTTACTGAGTTAAATGAGTCTTACTGTTGTGTATCCTCTGAAAGGCAAGGTTAGTGGGATTAAGTGCCCACTCTCCATAGAACTCCACTGCCTGAGTGTGGGACAGTTTATCGGCAAAACAGGAGCGACGTGGGCGAGAGGCAAGAAAAGATGAAGACTGAAAAGCAACCACAGGTCGCGGAAAGAGCCGCAAAGTACGTGTATGCATTTGAAAGCCCTGGAGAACATTGGGGGAGTTGAAAAACCGCACCATGGCAACTCTAAAAGAATCAGAAACAATGTCATAGTTAAAACCAGAACAACAAAAAGAAATCACCTTTGAAATGTAATGTGACAGAGTTTCTAGAACCTTATACGCATAAAAACAGGGCTGCACAATAATTAGAAGAACCCAAACACCAATTAAAATCATCTGCAGGCTACAAATGGTCGTCCATTTTAGAGGCATTGAATAGTCATTCTGGTATGTAAATTTGACTGGTTTGAAAAAAGAAAAAGAAAAATGAATTTGTGAGGCCCCCACCCCAACACAAATTGTATGCAATGTATTATTTCTACCACAAGATGGCAGCAGAAACCAGCTGAAAAAAAGTTTATATGTCCACATATGTTGTTTCTATAGGTTTATAAACAGCTGAAACCATCAAAACTAGTTTTAAACATTCTTTTTATCTTACTTTTAACAATTCATGTATTTATATTGTTTTCTTTACCATAGCAAGTCTTTAAAAACAAAAGAAAACAGAAAGTGCTTTTCAATTTATGTTTTTACTTAAAATGGCTCCCATACAGTCTTCATCATGGCATCTATAGAAGCATCCAACTGGCCTTATATATTGCTACAGACTGCTGCCCTTTCAGAAGGTATTAATTGTATATGGAAATAGAAGTAAACAACTTGCCTGGTGGCCACATCCACAGAATCAACATCATTGCCATAAATCAGAGGATTGAACTCTGTGGAGGATGGCGAAGCTTTGTCTCGTCCTGGTGGGAGCAGAGTCATCTCCTGGCCTTCCTGGAACTTCTCCAGGTTCAAAATGGGCTGCGTGTTCAAACTCATGCTGGCCAATGCCTAAAAGGCACCAGTGATACAAATTAAAAAAGTAGCTATGATCGACAACAATACTGTGATGAACTACTCCCAATACAGGCATCAACAGTTTCGAGAGATTTAATGGGACATTATGCAAGTACAGTTGTGTTCGAAATAATAGCAGTGCCTCAACAGCAGCAAGAAAATCACTGGTTTTATTAACATTTCAAAC
>JAUZNJ010034221.1:2161-12804 GCA_034780135.1 Jordanella pulchra | reverse complement strand
GCTCAGAGCTGGTGAATTTTTTTGGGTCTACCACTTGACTTTTTTGTTCCATAACCCTCAGGATCATTTAAAAAATGCAAAATGACTCTCTTACTGCGTCCAACCTCAGCAGCGATGGCACGTCGTGAGAGGCCTTGCTTATGCAGCTCAACAATCCTACCACGTTCAAAGTCAGTGAGCGTTTTTGCTTTTCCCGTCAGGAGGTTTGGACAGTGTAAAGACTTCACAGAAAATGACATGGAATCCAGATTTTTGCATGTAAATATCTTCGGGACATTTTAAAATTTTAATTTGACAGTTCCTCAGACCCGACTTGAGAGGAACTTTTTCAGTTGTTGCTCCTATTCTGTGGAACAATGTACCTTTCCAAATGAGATCTGCCCACAGCCTGGATCATTTTATATCGCTTCTCATAACTCATTGTTATTTTTTACCTGAAGTAGTGTTTCAATACTTTGTTTTTATTATTATGTACAGCACTTTTGTGCAGTTTTACACCTGTTTTTTAAGTGCTCCATTAATAAATTTGACATTAATAGTGACATTGTATGATGGGGAAAAAATAAGAGTGAAAAAAAAAACAATCTATTGAAACCTCTGTCTGACCATAAATTCATGCTATATCTCAAGACTTGAAAGTTGTGATGAGAGCTTTGCTGCAGGTGAAGCTCCTCTGATTCAGGGGCTAAACCACACCCTCTGCATGGAGCACAACCGCTGTTTTTCTGTGTCTGTGCAGAAAGCTCCGAAGGGACAGAGCCGTGTGGAGCGCCTGAGGAAGAAGATGAATGAGCAGGAGTCATGGCTGCTCCTGCATTCCCCCACCATCCCCTTCCGCATCCAAAACAAACACGGGAAGGTACTCATGACCAAGTCCTGCCACTAGAGGGAGCTGTAAACCTTTCAGTGTTGTGGCTCATTAGAGCCAGACTTTCTGTAAATAAATCAAGCTCCCATATCATTTTATTTAACCATTGAGTCTTTCAAAATATTCAAATGAAAAATAGTATTTATTGAATTAATCTTTTTCTTTCTATGATTTCAGAGCTATCTGTTTCTTCTCTCCTCTGATTATGAGAGGTCAGAGTGGAGAGAAAGCATCCAGAAGCTCCAGAAGAAAGGTAACTCAGCCTTTAAATGAGCCATTTTATTATTAATAAAGATGAACTATAATATGTAGAAATGTAACCAAAGTTTGCTGTTTCTGTGTTTAGATCTTCAGGCCTGCGTGTTGAGTTCTGTGGAGCTCCAGGTTCTGACCAGCTCCTGCTTCAAACTCCGAACTGTCCACAACATTCCCGTCACCAGTAACAAAGACGGTACATCTCTAATAACTGTTTAAGTTTAAATCCCCCCCCCCAATCCGTTTAACACAGAGACATACAGAAAGCAGGAGATGAATAAGGGATACAATATGTTTCTCATCTCGCTCATGGCGGTCACTGCCACGCCGTGTGTCGGCGCTGAGCGTCCAGCCTCCTGTGTTTGTTTTTGCTTCAGATTGCCGCGTTGCAGCTCCTCTCAGAGTCTGGGGGGGTGACATTAAAGCCATCTGGCAGACCCGCTCTGATCCCCTCTCAAATGCCAAGAGGCTCTTGCATTCACTCAGAAGGCAAACAAAACCTTCGGTTTCAGCTCATCCCAAAGTGCACAGTTTGACTCTTGCATAAGAGAACCTCGGCGTGAGCTTTAAGTGTAGCATCCACAGCTTTCAATGGGGCGTCGGGTTTGTACCTATAAACACTGAAGGGCTTTTAAAAGTCTCTGCAGTCGGGTTTTCATATTGAGATCCCCACATTGAAGCCACAACTACGGCCCTCTGTGATCTTTGTTGTGTTCCCTTTCATTCCAAACTCGGCCATGTTTGTTCTCCTCTAGAGAACAACACAGATATTCATTTCCTTTGGATTATGTTTGTCACAAAACAGACAAAAACGTTAAGATATTGGGTGTACCAGACCAGCATAGATAAAGGCAGAATTATAAAGCAGAAATAAATCACAGGTTAAAAGGTGAACTTGTTAGTTTAACGCCCCCCTGACTCTGCTCTTTAGAGGACCACCTTTTGCAGCAGCTCCAGCAGCATGTTTTTTTTTATTCCTCTACCAGCTGGATTTAGGAGCCTTTGGATTTTGGGGGGTTCTAGTGAAACACATGTGTTCTGATCCAAACCGTCCTCTGTAGCTCTTTCTGTATGGTACCGCCGTCCTGCTGAAAGGTGAACCTGCGCTTAACTTTTCCAGACTCTTCCAGTTTGTTTGTTTTTTTTTTCACCGTTGTCCTTTCCATCTATTGGGTTTTAAGAAGTATTTTTGAAATGCTTGAAATAAGTTCTTAGCTCAGTCAAATGAAAGTTTGCAGTCTGCCAGCTTCTATTTTTGATGTTCTTCTTTCCATCCAAGATGTAAAATCTTGTGTTTTAAAGTGCAGCCTTGTGACCAAGTCCTTGTCAGAAAGCAAACATAAATGTTCAATCAAAAGAACATGGGGTGTAGGGAGGAGTGGTTACAGGCAGTGGTACTTAGATTTGATTGTTTTCCTTGAAATCTCTCTTGTTTTTATGGTTTCTAATCCACTTGGTATTATCAGATGCATAAAGATGTCTGGTTTCCATGGAGATGCCACCCCAGAGCTGAACTCCATGAACCGTTTCCTTATGAAACTTCCCAGTTCCCTGTAGAAAACACACAGACGCAGAATGAAGCCCAAATGCTGCCTGCTTCACCTCCACCGGAGCTTTAACCAGAGGACCAACGTATCGCCTTTTGGCTTTTGATTTATTTTTAGCTTCATGAAATCACAGTTTGCCAGTTTTATCACAGTAGGTGATGATTCCCCAAACTATTCAAAGCCTCAGAAACCTAACTGGTATATTCTGCAGAGGTCGCCTCTGATTTTTCGACTTTAAATCCTCTTTCTTTATCATCATCTAAATCTTTGAACCTTTTGCTGTTTTGGGGAAAACGGGACATTTAATCCCACCGTTGAAGACCTGTTAAAGATAAATTAACGCCATTTTGTTATTTTTAATCTTGGTTGTAATATCCCAGTGAGAACGATGATTGAAACGAGGAAATATGAACCTGACATTATTTTTAGATTTTATTGAAAGATACCAGAGATCCTAAACTGGATGAGAAAACTAAGGCTACAGCTGAGCTTCATTCCTCTAACAGCTGATATCATTTTTACATTTCATTTAAAGTGAATATAAAACACAACTACTGCCTATTAATGGGTGTCTTCTCCCCCTTTGAATAATTGTCAATCCTCTCTGTAAATGTTTCTGTGTCGCCACAAAAAACATGTTTTTTTTATTTTCTAACTGTGACTTTTGCTAACAGTCATCCTTGTTTGTTTTCCAGATGAGGAGACCCCCGGCCTGTACGGCTTCCTGCATGTGATCGTCCACTCAGCCACGGGATTCAACGAGTCAGCCAGTGAGTCGTCAGATTCAAAGCACCTTCTTTGGGTCTTTTTGTTTGAATCACCAAAACAAAACATCCAGTCGCTCGTTGCAGTCTGCTCATGCATGTTCAGTATTGATTTGATGCATGTAGAGACGATTGGAAAAAGGTGAGAGAAGGAAGAACAGTTAGAAAGTCTACCAGCTCCTTTTAATGGCAGCGGACTCTGAAAGCATTTTTAGAGTGAAAATCATCCACGCTTGTTTGCAGGGTAGAGCCAAACATGCTGAAATGCTTTGTTGACTTTCTCTGCGATCGCCCACTTTAAACAACAGTTTCTTTGTGTTTGCTCAGAGCGCAGACAGCTCTGTAACAGCAGAGAGTGGCACTTGGTTGAAAACCACAGGGACCGTTTCAGACATGTCAGCGGAGGACAGCTGGTGCTCCACTACCTTTGTTGCTCAAATAGCAGATCCGATATCAGAGAGCTGAGGGGGAGATACGACTTTTTTTATGTTATTTCTTTTTCCAGTTACCATGACAGCCCTGCTTCTGTATACGAGAGCTGGTCTGCTAGAATGTGCCAGTTAATGGATTGAAAAGCTTTCTCTCTCTCTCTGTCTGCTCTGAAACACTGTTTGATCCTCGATGGAGCAGAGGGAGCTGATGGGTTGAAAAATGGATGTGTTAGGATTCGGTTTGTGGGTAGTATGTCCAGTCAAGCGTGCACATTCAAGGTGGGGCACGGCAACTGTGGCGAGGGATGGGTTGTTTCAGTGTTATTTGAGGTCATTTTGACATTCATACCTTATTTTGTCTTTAAGGCCTAACTATCTTTATTCAATGTTAAACATAAAGTACTTAACAAGTGATAGTTAATACTGTTTAAGATAAGCTAAAATCACTAAAGGAAGTTATTCCAGAACCAGAACAGGTCAGATATGCTGCAGATTTGAAGGAACAGTGTCATGTTTGTGATGAGGAAACAGCAGAGCCTCAAATTAACTTGGATAAAAGGAGCCGAAATCAATCAAATGATAAAAGTAATCAAAGGTTTATAAGTTCTTCTTCTTTTCAAGTAGTCTATTCTGAATTTCTATTACTGTGGAGTGTAATTAGAGCCCCTTTCAGAATCTAAATGATCCTCAAATGAGCGATTTTAAGAATTATTCAGTGCTTGTCTTTAGAGTTCAAGCTCCTCAGTATGTAAAAGAAGACATTGTTGTTTTTATTTGTGTCAAAACAATCTCTGCTCAGTGGAAAAAGGGGCTTTAAATTCAGCCCAGGGCAAAAGTTAGTCTAACTGGGTCACAGCAGCAGAAACTGGGAGTTGAGCATGTCACAAAAACTGCTCGTTAAAAATAAAAAAAAAAGGTGGAAATCACATCCCGCTTGTTTAATCTGAGGTTTTTATTTTGGTGTGTCAAAGTGACAGGAAGCTGCATCGGGTTCTGCAGCCCGAGCTGTGCTTTATAAGAACAACAGATCCAGATAAGAACATGAATCCAAACAGTGAGAAATGCACACAGGATGATATCTGCTTTAAGACCGTAGAAACATGGATAGGAGTATTTCTATGCTTGCTTCAGTCCTACCAGTTCAGCCTGGGCTGCCTGCTTTCCCATTTATTGTTTGTCCAGCTTTTATTCGTTTTCTCTCTCTGGGTTGAATGAATTGCTGTGGTTCTTCCTGTTCCTTAAACATTTTATTGTTCATCAAAGCAAATATTTCTTCCTAAATCCTTTCAGGGAACCTACAAACAGCTGCTCTGGTGTCTGTGACAGTGGAGCCCTGATTTAGTTTAACTGATTAGCACTTGTGGACCCGCAGTGTGGAACCAACATTCAGCTTAGCCTTGGGCACAGATTAGCCCTCTGTGAGCGAACACACACACACACACACACACAATGCTCCTTGGCAAATTAAGATGGAAGAGGATGGTATCCATTACCCGGTATTTAGGGGTCGAGGCCCAGTGCTGACCGGTTTATCCCCCCCACTGGGTTAGCCTGATGGTGACCTGCCAGGAAAATGAAAACTCATGAACCCCTGTCCTGCTTTTCAAAGCCCCCTGGATACAGTACAGAGAAGCAAAAAAAACCTCTAAATATGCTATCTGTGGTGTTGCTTCAGTTTGCGCGTCTCGGTCTATAACGCTTGTCAGATAGAGAGGAAAGCCACTTTCAGAGAGTAATTCACCCTCATTTTCACTATGGATATACTTGTAATATCAACAACAGCTACAGTGACTTTGACACGTATTAATACCACAAAGTATTACCAACGCAAGACCCAACCCAGGTTTAATCTCAGAATAAATCCAGATGTTTGTGAAGGTCAAAGAGTGTTGGAGAACAGAAACGGGGCAGACAGGTCAAGGAGAGCATCAAGAAGTCTAACGGTGAATCGCATTACACCCCTTGCCCATTAAAACGGAGCTACAAGGGATAGCGGTTAAAAGGTAACCCCTACGAATTGGGACACCCCTTCAAAAATTAAATACATACACAGTAGTCAGAGCTGGCTTTTATATAAGCAGACCTGAAATCATCTGCAGCAGTGGTGGTCTCTCTTTGGGGGCCTTTGGCATCATTTTAAGGTTATCTGCCTCTAAACGGTAGAATGTAAGAAGAACTAGACGTCTTCCACACCTCTGATGGATCAGGTTATGGTATGTGGGATGTAATGTAAAGGGTTTTACACAATAATAATCACTGTGCTAATTTCAGTGTGCAGGCATATCTTTTTCTCCATAACATTTTTTTGTGTTGTCAAGCACTTAAAGAAAGCGTGATGTAGGACATTATCTAAGCAAGTTGGTTCAGTTTAGCACACTTACATAAATTACGAATGTTGTTGATTGTTTATGTTGGTGGATCATGTCCCATAACTTCAAATGTTTAACTAACGTCAGCATGGAAATTTGTACCACTTAACCCCACCCCTCGGTCCAAACAGGTATAGGGACGCCTTTACCCCTAGCCCTGCATATCCAAAGCAGAGGGGAAGGGCTAAGGGGTGAAATGGGATTCACCCTAGAAATGCAGCAGAGATGTCTGTCCAAGCAGTAGAAGTAGCTGTGATTCTGGACGAGCTGAGTTTGGAGAATCTGAAACAAGTCCTGTGTGTTGTTCTTCTAGCCTCCGCAGCAATGGTATAGAAAACAGGTTTTCATAATCAACCCAACCACAAAAATGCCATCAGTGGTTAAAAGATGAGCACTGCAGGTCAGCCTCAACATCATGGTGCGCGTTGGCAGATTCATGTTTTAAATGCGCCTCAATTGAGTAACATCAAGAAGGCTAGTTAGAAGGGTGGAGTGAATAATGACTGTATTAGTAGTATGGTCAAAGAAGCCATCATTAGTCTGGGAAAAAACATACTCTACAGCCAGAGCTTTGTTTTAAAGTGTTTGGAGCAAAGCATATTGGCTCCAAACTCTTGGAGTAAATGTGGCCTAGTCAAAGCCCGTATTTGTTATGGTTCAACTAACGGATTGTTAGTTTGATTTAGATCTGGCCTAGTCAAAGTCCAGACCTAAATCAAATTGTGAACGAGTGGCATGGCTTGAACATGTCTTCCAAATGCACCAAAATGACCGACTTACAACATATTCAGTCATCACACTTTTATATCTTTTTAAAGAAGTTTGACGACCACTATCCTTCTCCCTCCACTTTACAAGCTTCTGTTACTCTTATGAGAGTCTGTCAACCAATCCTCCCATTAAACACATGGAAGTTTGTCTAAATATGAGGAAGATTACACAGTAAACTTTTATAAAGACCTGCAAAATAAAAAAAATGGTAAGAAAATGTCTCACCGTTGTTTTTTCTTTGCAAAGTTCAGTTCAACTTGTTATGTTGTGTTTTTGGACACATATTTCTCCCTAAGCAGTTATTCCTTTGTTTGTAGGGAAGTGCTTTATTTTCTAAAAATTTCCCCATATGGTCACATTAGATTCTCCTCTGCTGAACTTCCCTTGTATCACTTCCACTAATCTCTCCCTCACTGGGAGTAATTATTCCCCAAACTTTTCAGGATGCTGAGAAAACAAACAAAGATGGAGTCAAACCAGATGGAATAAGAATCCATTTCCCTCCATTCCTGATAGGTCTGGCTGCGGTTAGACTTATATATTCCTCATCACCGGGGCCCTGCTTTCAGTTCATGTTCTCTTACTCTTTCACATCCTCCCTCACACCTATCATTGTGACCGTCCTGGTGAGAGGTCACACACTCTCCCATCCGTCATGCTGTCAGACGGAGGTAACCCCAGGGGGACAAGGTCCTTGTTGAAGACCCGTCCCAGACAGCCGGTAGCTCAGTCTGCAGGAGCAGCATTAAGGGGAACACATAAATAGACTTGATTGGTTGTTGTAAGGAGGCAATGAGGCTGAATGGAGGAGAGCTGTTGATGCCGACAGAAACCATTAATTAGCCATTAAATAACACATTTCCATCCATTTTCCTTTTCCCAGTGCCATGTTTAATTTTTCTTCTCCCAGATAACTCATTCAGACTGCTGATTTTGTGCATTTCGCCTTCAGTGAAAATCTATTTGTGTCGTTAGAGCGATCCAATGCGGGGGCTGCATTCTTCCCGGCTTCTTTTAACCTCATTTGTCCAGGTTAAAGCCTCCCTCGTCATCATTTCTGCTAAATTTGTATAACAGAGCTTTGAAATGGGGAAAGATAAGAGGTTTAAAGACAGAGTTAAAGGCCAATGAGAATAATATAACATGAATTAACCAATATCGTGTTTTGATCTTTTTAAAACATGCTGGATATCCTGAGCTGAGCAGAAAAGGTCCATCAGTCCTCCTGTCCCATCCTTCCTCCCTGATTCCTCCTCATTGATTGTTGCAGCTTCCATATTTATAGTCAGTAAGAAATGTAGATGAGCTGTGTTAACCTGTGTTCCCTCTGTGTTTTCTTATAGATTTATATTGCACCCTTGAAGTGGACTCCTTTGGTTACTTTGTGAGCAAGGCAAAGACCCGGGTCTTCAGAGACACCACAGAGCCTCAGTGGAACGAAGTCAGTCTCCTGTCCCAGTGCTTTGCTTTCTACTCAGTCCACCGTTTTGATCTCTTCCTCTCCTGCGTTTCTTTGTAGGAGTTTGAAATCGAGCTGGAGGGCTCACAGTACCTGCGGATCCTTTGCTACGAGAAGTGTTACGACAAAAGCATGCTCCACAAGGACGACAACGAGATCGTGGACAAGATCATGGGCAAAGGGCAGGTCCAGGTAAGGCTGCTTGCTGAACAAAACATGATGTTTGGGCCCCCTTTTCTCCCCATGTGACTCATTTTAATGAGCCGTCTAGCCTTTCTGTGCAATAAAGTGGTTTCATAGTGACGGCTTGTTATGAAAGTGGTTAGATTAATAGTCTGAGAGAATTTAAAGGGGGTTTCCACTGTTTAAATGTGAGAAATGTCTCTTTAAAGTTCCATTTTCAAGAGCAATCTGCCCACATGGTGAATTGGGTGGTTTCATTCTGCTTTGCATCAATGTTGAGTTGACAGAATAGTCCACCAAGGTGTCAAGTTTCCATTTTTCCATGAAGTAGTTGGAATTCCAGCTTGGACAAATAAAGCATTTCTCTTCCTCAGTCACTCTGCATTCAGTCATCTGCAGTCTTTTAATCAGTTGAACCTCACACCTTGAATGTGGATCAGCTTCACAGTCAGCGTGTGCTGCTTATTTATAACCCTTCCTCTTTTGCTCTTCACACTTTAAAGAACCTATTTGTCACTTTAAACCTTGTGGAGGGGCTTCGTTTGTGGCATGCAGAGTCAACAGGTAAAAGCAGAATCCCTGACAAGTTTCTCCTTACAAGAGTTGTGCTTCAGATATCCAGAAAGTGGGGCAAACATGAATAGATGGTGAGCGTGAATCCTCTCAAAAACATCTGCCATTCTGTTATGTCTCCTCACTCCTGAAGTTCCTGCATCGCATGTTTGAAAAACATGGAGAATTTCCAACTCGAATCTCATTGTTCTCATTTCTTTATGTCACTGCAGCTTTCTATACATCCGCGTTCCTTTAATGATTGATGTCATTGAGTTGGGTCTTTGATTGACAGCATCGCATCACCAGACATGCGTCCTTCTTAATCCACTTATACGTTTTCTGTGTGATACATCCACTCAGATATAGAGTCTAATGGTGCGTTCAGACCGGAAGCGGTGGGCGCTGTGGGAGTTCACCGCTCTGCGTTTTAGATGTACAGTGTTTACACCCTGGACCACGTCATCAGCGCGAAGCTGAGCCCACCCACATGAAAAAAACTGGTTTAGTTGTTGCTTCATCAGAGCAGGCTTGTCCAGTTAAAACGGTCGTTGTTCATATATGCTGTTTTCTAGTTCATCCAGACGTCAATTATCCTCCATTAAGCTACAAATTTATTAAAAATTGTCTACTTTTTGTGCAGTTAAAGCTGTCATTTGTGCTGATTTGTTTTTTATTTTTCATTTCACCCATGATGTCATCATCCAGCAGACATTAGCGCTGCACTTACCTCAGAATATAAAGTTAATGCAGAACATGACATGTGTGGGCAGTTTTATCTTATTTAGTGGGATGATATTTAGTAATTCATCAGCCTCCCAGAACCTTCAGTTGGACCTGCCGTTACCCTTGCAACCACATGGCATTTCCTGTGAAGGTCTGGCTGTCGGTATTTCATAATAAGAGCACAGGTGAAACTTAAATTCAAGAACTGCTGCTAAATTTTCTCTTTTCACAACTTTTGAATCAAGTTGGGAGTTCCATCAATTTTTGGAAAAGCCCCAGAAGCACTGAAACAAATCTACTTTGGTTCATCCAGAACTGAGTCTGATCTGATTTAGCGGTACATCTGTGTAGATCTACCTGCACAGAAAGCTCCAATGCTGGGGAGTGCACGCCCAACACAACCAGTCCCTGATTGGTGTCTGCGTTTCTATGTCTGGTTGACAACACCTCAGTTCTGTGATTACAATAATAAAGTGTTTGTGTCACTTTCACAAATTCATTATTCTATTTTTGTCAGTTATTTATAGAGCACATTTAATTAGCAAGACAATTCAAAGTGTTGAGCATGAAACCTTTTAGAAAAAATACTTTTCAGAGGCATAAAGTTAGTTAGATAATTAATGAACATTAATATTTAGAAAAACAAATCATTAAACTAAGATGATTATAAAAAAGTCTTCTCACAAATTTCTTCTTGTTCCTTGTGTGTATGCCACAC
>JAUZNJ010034220.1:0-12805 GCA_034780135.1 Jordanella pulchra | reverse complement strand
TTAAATTACTTTGGACCTCAAATTGAAAGATACTACTGATTTAAGTTTTGAACATTTCCATTTATTTCTGAAGATATACACTCAGCTATGCAAAACATGAAGGGGTGCCAATAATGGTGAGCAGGACTTAAGAGCTTCATGCTCATATTATTGTTACCTTTTACATTGCATTGATGTACTCTGCATATTCTACAGTGGTACACATTAATGTGATCTTGACCTTTTTGTAGGGTTGTCTTTCCTCTATTAATGACTGTCTATCTAAAAGCACATTTTAAATGAAAATCTGGATTTGTGGTTTTTTACTTAGACAAAGAAAGGTTTATCTTGACTATACAGCCAGTACTCCAAGCAGAAGTTTGCAACTTTCTGTCCTTGGTAGGTATTAGGGAAAAAACAACTTAGTGATTGAAAGTGCTTATAAATGTTTTTTTTTTTTGTTTGTTTCAATTTGTGCTTCCATTATCTATTTGACGCTCTTCAGTCCAACATACAAAGGAAACAAAAATCAATACACTTGAGGAGTGGTTGGAGGGCCTTTATCTTTTGCGGCGGATGATTTGGCTATGTGAATTATTCATCAGCCGAGAGCTATTGCCTTTGCTGGTGAGCTCAGAGGATAGAAATAACAGCTTTTCCTTATCACTCTTAATCTTAGGAGCTGAAGTAATGCAATTTTCAACATTTAGCACTTAATGGCGTGTCAGAGAGGCAACATGATCTTAGACCATTAGGGCTATTTTATGCTGAGGTTCAAAACAGCCTTTTTTGCTCTTATCTCTGCTGCTGAGCTCTCTGAGGAAACAGGAAACCATGAAAGGTGTGAGGAAAGTTAAGTTTTAGGACACTACCAACCCATGAAAAGGGAGTAGTGAATGTCTTTGACATTTTCCCTTTATTCTGGTGGTTATCCTTCCACAGCCCACTGAAAAACAACTCATTTTTTAAATTTCATGACAATGAATGCCAGAAAGTTTTAAATAAGTCTGTATGTTCCCTAGAAAGCCTATTATTAAAATAAAAATTAAGGCTACAACTTGATTTAACAAAATAGAAAAAACTGGGTCTAAATATCGAAGTTCTTGTTTTAAATATTTCCAAGTGAAATCAATAAATGAACTGTACCTAGTCTTCTTTCGAAGTTAAAATTTAAAGGAGAATACATTTGGATTTATTGAAGACAGACGGAACTGAGGTCATTCCTAGTTCCCCAATCCCCTTTTTAATCTCAAGCTTGGGTTCCCTACCAGAGTCCTGGGAGCTTGAGGTACTTTGCAGCATCTTAGCTGTCCCTAGAACTACACACTTCTAGATCAAGATTCTTCTGGTTACTGCCCAGAGTCCTGTGATGATCACAGGCAGTACAGTTGCCTTCATCGTCCAAGCTCTGTCTAGTTTTTCTTTGAGACTTTTGTATTTCTCCCTTTTGTTTTTCTTTATTTTACTATATTTTGGGATGGCCACGTCAATCACTACGGCTGTCATCTGATGCTTATCAATTATCACAATGTGGTTTATTGGCCACAACTTTTTTGTCCCTTTTTTTTCAGGAAAACCAAGACAATCTCATCTCGTTCATTCTCCAACTGATCCTGAAAGATGCAGAAGATGGATGGTCTCCAATTTGTATTCTGCACTGATGTTTCTGTACACTACCAGCAACTTGGCTACTACATTCGTTGTTCCATGTATTCCTTAACTGCTGTGAGATACTGGATTATCTCTGGGACCTCTTTGCACAGCGTGCACCTCAGATCTTGCCAGGGATGGTAGATCTTTGACCTCTATAGATCTGGTACTTAAGGCCTGTGCTACCAAAATTAGTGCTTCTCTCTTGTCCTTAAGCCTGGATCTCTCTAGCCATTGGTAGGATTCGGTCATATCAGCCACTCTAGGTATCTGTTATTGGTACATCCCATACAGCGGTTTTTTTCCTCCAATGATGGTTCCTCCAGTTCCTTCACCTCCATCTCCCACTGTCTGAGACATTCAGTCAGCACTTCATCCCTTGGAGCCATCAATGGCATCAGTGGTGCCTCTGATGCTTATTAGGCACAGCCCCCTTTGCGCTTAGTGCATAGACTGGGAAGATAGGGATGGATTTGGAAGCAACTAATTGTTAAACAAAACAGCAAAAATGCAAAAACTGATTGTAAGTATTTCGGCCCAATGCTAACAAGTGGAGGCTGTTGTTCTATCTCTGTTGAGTTTTCTAAATCCATTAAATGTTTATCAGAAAAGAATAAAAATAGACTTGAAAGCAAAGGTAGGGAAATCCGGTCTTCAGTCTAACTAAATGTCCCACATGTTCGCATTATACAAAGAAAATAACTAATTACATTTATTAGCATTTTTATAACTTTTTCCTTTTTTTAACTTTTAAATGGTTTATTTAAAGTCATGACTGAAAAAGGTCGATCAAAAACATAAAAGTCTTGGAAGGAATTGTGTTTTGTGCGATAAGATGAACCTGTCAGAACTTCTTAACCTCAACGGGGAAGTGCACAGCTTGCAAGCACAAGAAATAAACGGGGGCAACTTAAGTTTTAGGTTATATAGGTTATAATGGTTAGCACAATATCAGGAACTGCAAACTAAGATGAAAAAAACAGTACCGAGCTGACACCAAAAGCATGTCTGTGGAGGTTCCTTATCTTTTCCCCAGTGTTGGTATTTATTTAAACGTTTTCACACAATATATTTATAATTTTTGTTTGTTTATTGCATTAGAGAGCCTGCTATTATGGGTGCACAAATTTAGTAAACACCTTTTGTTTGAGTAATTAACTATTTTTTTTGCTGTGTTTGAAGGACTGGCTGGGGAAGAGGACTGGCTGAAAGGGAAACCAGGAAGCGGAACAAACCATCAGTATGCTGGAAGCAGGGAACTTGATATTAATGAATCTGCCTTTCTCTCTACTAATGGCATAACTGCTAAAACATTTTGGTGTTGGATTGTTTTGTATTTACAGTTCTGCTGTAGTTAAAATGTTGTAATTTGAATAGGTTCGTCATGTTAATGCATTGCTTGTCTTTGTCGTCCCTTCCATCACTTGTCGTTGGTGTAGGCTAGCCTTTGTGTACAAATTCCCATCTGTGTTCATTGTGTCAAGTCAGCCTTGGAGTGTTATCCTGAGTTAGGTATGCCTTACTTGTTTTCTTTTGGGCCCATTTTTTTGAGTTTCATTTTGAAAGTCTTTTGTGAGCAAAGTCTTGGAAAAATAAATAGAAAATATTTTTTATATTTTCCATTGTCCTTGTGCCTTACTGGTCGGACCACAACATTGTCATTATCTGACGCAGCAAAAATCATGACGCATGCTCGTGCAGGATGAGTGGATGCTGTAAATTAGGGACTCAGGATTCACTGTGCTTTTTAATTAAAAAAGGTTTTTCCTAATTTTATTAAACTGGTCTGTATTGTCCACACCACGACCACAGGGCAGTAGTGCAGGCTCTCCAGACATGGATGATCACCATGGAAGCAACCCTGCAGATTGAGCAGGCAGAGCCCCCAGCGTGGCGGACCCCCGTGAGGAAACACTGGAGTTAAAAGTGTAAAAAGGTCTAAAGAGAAACAAATAAAACCAAGTATCCTTAAAAAAAAAAGAAAAAAAAACAGCAAGACTAAAAGTAGACATAAAACAGCTAACCAAAGTAAAATACAGGAATAAAACAAGATGACAAGAATCAGACGATGCAAAAATAAATATATAAATAAGAGTAAGCAGGTACATCTAAATAACTAAATAAATAAAATAGATAGATAAATTGGATGTATATAGAGATTCAGTTAAAAGCTAAGCTAAAAAGGTTTGTCTTGAGACTCTTTTTAAAAACATCAACTGTCTCTGCGTCCCTGAGGTTCTGAGGCAGGCTGTTCCAAAGACGAGGACCATAATGGTGGAACGAAGTCTCCCCATAAGTTCTGGTCCTGACTTTGGGAACAACTAAGAGGCTGGTACCAGAGGACCTCAGGGTCCGCGAGAGCTCATAGTTTAAAAGCAGGTCTGATAAATAAGAAGGCCCAAGACCATTAAGACATTTATAAACTACTAAAAGAACCTTGACATGAATCCTGAAACGCACAGGGAGCCAATGTAGCAATTTTAAAACAGGAGTAATGTGTTTCCGTCCCTTGGTCCTTGTCAGAACTCGCACCACTGAGTTCTGGAGACTGAATTATGTATTTGTCTTTACTTGTTTCTGTAGAAGTCTCAATAAAACTCTTAAAATCCCCACACGTTTTTCATTCCAGCTATCCTAATATCTCTCTTTACAGCTTTGACAGCCTGTCAAAAAAAAGAAAAATAGTGAAAACAATCAGAGGGATTCAGAATCTCTTGCAGCGGGATGAAACAAGGTATGCATATTAGGCGGCGGGGTCATCTCCCACATTTTAGGGCAGCCAAGAGTGACTTTTCTTGCTGATGGGTTGGCAACACTGAGCACATTCTGCACAGTAAATTATATTGTACAGACTGGACTCACCTGGTTCAGTGAGCAGCTGGCCATAACAAAACCTTCATTTGAACTCTTCCTTACTCTGGCTTATATGTCACTTCCGCCTTCTCCCTCAGTCACTAAGCGGATCTAGAGTTCTCTAAATGGTAGCGTATTTTTGATAAAAACTGTTTTATGCTGATACCCTTAAAAGTTTTTCATTAATCATTGGTAATTTACAAAACATTCAATAAAATACTAATATATTATCATCAACACTAACTCTCTTATCCCGATCAGATTCCTCCAAGTTGGCAGTCCTCTGACTCCCTCTGTAAATCATTTTTATATTTAACATATTTATATTAATTTTGTTCCCCCAATGTGACAAAAAAATATCCCACTAATATTTCAAAGAACAGTGCTGAGGTTCAGTCCATCAAGGATCAGTAGTATCAATATTTTTTGAGGCTGGTAGCAGGTGGTTTGCATTTACACATCAGCTGGTTATTTTGTTCTACAGCAGAAATTGGGCCTTTAGTTGGATTAGAAAAATCCACTAAAATTATGTTTTCTCCATAATTAAAATTTGACATGAAAACTAGCTTTAAAAACAATTGTACAAATAAAAAAAAATCAATCTCCCATCTCTTTGGTCAGAACCTGATAAGATGACCAGATGACCAGTAGCATGTCAATAGTAGATGATTATTAATCATCATAGATTTGTAAGGACACTAACAAAGAATCTAAGAAATATTTCTAAGTATCAGAAATACTGCACAGTTTAACAGTTTAAGTATACTGCTGGTGAGTGTTTAAGTCTGGCACAACCAAGTTTCCATGAGCTTCTAATTCTAAAACTAGTTAAATGCTCTAAAAGAGTATTCCCAAGCATGTATTCACCTAAAGGTTCCAGACAATTATATGTTTTTAGATAAATTACAGCAAGAGCAAATGGTGTGACCTTGTCAAAAGATTTTTGGTTTGCCACCTACTCACTTGTCTCTGGAAATTATTACAAAGAGTATTTTTTATTTTTATCAGTGCTTCTTATCTTCAACCAAAAACATAAAATTGTTACTTCTGTACCAATTACAAATTGTCTTTTTTTATATTTCTAATTGATTTTATATTTATATTATATTTGTGAATTTTATCTTATTCAATTATTTATTTTTTTTAGATATGTTCATTAATTTTTTGTTTAATAACAACGACATAACACAGAACAAAAGCTCAGCAGTGCAGGCCAGAGAAGACAAAGAGAAAAGATAAGATAGGGGCATATGTACTTCGCTTAGTATATGTTTCACATCTAAGCATTTATAGATGCTCGAGAGGTTTAATAGAAATTCATTGTAACAAAATATTCTTTCGACCACTGAAAATTAGGACATTATATCACTTACTCTTGTTTTGATTTTGCATATGTTTATTTGGTAGAGCAAGAAGAAGAGACACTGAATCGAGATCAGTGTTTGTTTTGATAATTTTCCTGTCTCAAACAGAATAGATTCCCAATATATCTGGATCTTGAGGCATGACCAAAGACAGTGTGTGAGGCTGCCTTCTTGAATTTTACATTTAGGGCACAGTGAAGAGGAACCTGATTTAAACTTAGACACCCGGTTTGGGGCCAAATGGTCTCCATGTAAAATTATGAGTTGAAGCACCCAGAAGTGATTACAAAGTAATCACAGTTAGTAATTTGTCAGGTAGAGTTCCAAATACTGCTCCACATTTCATCAGTAATCTCGATATTCAGCTTTCCTCCCCAGGCCTGAGCCAGAGTTGAAAAGTGACAATTGTGACATTTAAGTGTTTTATAGCACACACTGAGCGTCACTTCATGAGTCCACAAAAAAAAGTTTTTCAATGCCTGAAACCTCCCTGAGTAAAGTTGTTTCTTTTTTAACAAAGTCTATAGGTTTGAAGAAACGGAAGAGGTTATTCTTCCCTACTCCAAAGGGTTCCATGACCTGATTAAAAGACATGAGGATCCTTTAGAACATAATTTGTAGCTCCTCCACTTCCCCCTTTTCCCTTACAGCACTGTTTCGTGCTGCTGTGGGTAAATCAGAGGAAAGTTTACTACTGAAATATATGTTTGTTTTTCTATACGAATGTTGTTAATGTTGAGGTCTCTACAACGTGTTGTTTATTTGCTGTTTTTTTTATTTTGTCGAGATCAACCGGTGCTAGTCCAGCACAGCTCTGTTGAATGTTGTTTTTATTTTCAGATTTAGGGCTTGAGTGAAGGGAGAGTAAGTTGAAGAAGAGGATGATTTGTTTTTACTCTTCTCCCGCAAATATTGGTTTTCATCTTAATTTATACGTTTTATCTCTGTTTATTTCACCCTGTCCCACTGTATGTTATTGTTGTGACCACCAGGTGGCGTTTTTCTCCTCTTGTTTTTAGGTTATGATTTTTCTGAGATTTCTTTTTTTGTTTATTTTTGTTGAATCTGAGAAAAAAACTTTTAGTGGACAGCATTGTTCTGTGCTGCTGTGGGGCTGGAGTGCACTCCAGAAGAAAAGTTGAAAAAAAAAGTTGAAAAGTTGAGGAAGAGTTGAAGAGGAGGTCAATTTGTTTTCAATCTTCTCCCCCAGAATAAAAAAAGAAACCTGACTGAATGACCTCTGGTAATTCACTGATGCCACCTATAACACTTTCAACTCTCCTAAAAGTAGCAAAATCAGATGCCAATGTAAAGACACCATCTTGATTTGATTATTTCATTGAGATGCCATGAAAGTTATACGGGAATGCTTTAGCAGGTAAATAGAAAGTTACAATTATTCTCTCATCATTGACATCTTTTCCTCTATATCTATTTAGTGTTTGTCATTTTGTGAATCATGTGCTAAAAGTAAATCAAAGGGAGGTCAAAATAGTGGAGATTCCACTCTTTTAGGAATTCAGACCTTTGGGCATTATTTCTCGGTTTGTTGTCAGCGGACTGGTTCAAGGACAAACTTCACTCGGTTTCATCCAGTTTATTCTGTCACTGTCACAGAAAAATATAAGATGGTGGTTGTTGGTGGTAATCATATGAAGCTCTGGCCTTCTGAGCTGGAAGCGTCAAACAGCAAATAGGTAGAGCTTTTGACTTCCGTTGGTAATATTTACCCATTTAGCCATGGGAGGGAACACTCATCACAGAAATGAAAATTCGGTTCCAAAAACCATAACCTCAAAAATGGACAACAAGCACAGAAAAGAAAACATTTTATGAATGGGAGTAAAATTAGTAATAATAAAAAAACAAGATTCATAAGATAACAGTCCTGTTACATTGAGTCTCATTGGAGTTTTCATGTACTGATGTTCTTCAGACGCTGCACAAGATGAAATAATCTCCCTAATTTATAAAAGGACAGAAGCTCAGATCAAAATATTTTGGAAGTAATCTTGGCTGTGCATAAATAAACATGGTGATCTTTTTAAATCAAGGATTTTCTAAGGATTACTGACGATTGCGATATTTCAGTAACTCATAATTTCCTGGCAACATATTACTAAGATGATAAAATAGATAAATGATAAATTCTCAGACTTGAGGGTTTCCTCAATGTTAGTATATTATATCATAGGGAACTTAACCATAAACAATCCAAACACATCCCACTACACTATAGGTAAGGAGATAGTCCAATATTAAATGGCTTCCAGGGCCTCAGGCAACAGTCCATTATAAACAGGATGGTCTCCCTGGTGGAAAATCCTTGAAAAACTCTGAATAAGCTGGAGACACTTCAGAGAGCACAGTTATGGTGGTTTCCACAAAAAAGTGCAACTGACTGTGCAGGAATAGCAATGATACATAACAAGCCAAGAACCTTAATAGGAAAAAGGCGCAGCAGCTGTTATGCGTTCTTTGTATCCAGCATTATATCCACATTCTACTGGTTAAAAGAGAAATGAGAGGCTGATGATCAAAGAAAGCATCTAACACTGTTAAGGGTTAAACCCCATTTCAGAAATGCAAGGAATGTGAGAGCCAAACATTAGGTGTTCTGATCATTTCAAACCCTTTCAGGGATTGCAGGTTAAAGTCATATGAATATGTGACGTGCAATGAGAAAAGTAGGAACAAGACAGGAGTGCACAAACTGAGACAAAATGTCAAAAACCATCAAATTCATTAGTTTCACAGGTTTTAAAGCAGTAAACTTTGTGTTTTAAACCTACCTTTTTCAGGTAAAATCTCACCTTGCTGCATCTGCAACTGGGAAATCTGCAGCTTGTTTAGCTATACAGAGGTTTTGTGTAGCTCAACGCAAGCATTTGAAATTCTTATTGGTAAAATAGATCTGTGCACCAAAGCAAGCACATGGCCACTTACTTATGCAAATAGAAAAGGATGAATGGCACAGCACAATTCATTACAAATTTTATCCTTCAACATAACAGGACCTTTTTCCAGCATTTTTGACACATACCAGGATTTATACCTGCATTTTTTCCCCAGCGACCTTACCTCTCCACAGTTTATAGCTTCTAGCCCATTTGTAAATAAAACACTTCCTTGAGGGGCTGTACAGTGGAAAGTGGTTAGCTGTTGCCTTGCAGCAAGAAGGTTCTGGGTTTGATCCCGGCCTGGGGTCTTTCTGCATGGAGTTTGCATGTTCTCCCCGTGCATGCGTGGGTTCTCTCCAAGTACTCTGGCTTCCTCCCACAGTCCAAAAACATGACTGTAAAGTAAATTGGCATCTCTCAATTGTCCCTAGGTGTGTGTGTGCATGGTTGTTTGTCCTTGTGTGTCAATGGCCCAACCGCGACACTGACGGATGAAGAGGGAGAAGACAGATGGATGGATATTTCCTTGAGGAAACCCATTGTTTTGAGACATTCATGTGACTGTGGGCATTTCAGATCAATGAGGAAAACCGATGGAAATGAATGATCATGCCTGTGACGTACTGTTGCCTCTAAAATGACCTAAATGAACTAGAGCAGGGTTAAAGTACAACACCAGACTCTGAATAGGCCTCCAATACACAATGGAATAAAGGTTGGATTCCACAAGCTAGAATTAGTGCAGTCAAAGCTGAAACAGCAAAAGTGCTTGTGACACATTTTCAGAAAAAAAGTAAGATATGTGTTTTGGGTCCCTAAGCACGAATATAGTGTTGTGCCCCCAACCTGGAAATCAACAATAATACAGTGTTTGCCTGTAGATTTCTCTGCATTAACAATTTTTGGGAGCATCTCAATAGAATTTGCTGGACCCAGGGACCCCATCAGCTTTGCTCAGCAACTATACAACATTAATTTGTCAGCTGTGTGAATTGCTTTTGCTGGCCAGTTGAATTGCATAAGTACCACAGACACTTGCTAACATGCTAAAATGTAAAATAGATCAGTGGCTGCATGCTTCAAGGTCTACCTTGTACTTCGAAGGAAACTTGGCAGGCCAAATTTGGCTTTCCAATTTGGTGCCAGTTGAGGAAAGATCTGTTTATCTCTGTGTGCTACCCACAAGTCACAGATCATTTTTGCTATTCTCCAGCAATGACATTTGTGGCAAAGGTGTAACTTGTAAAGCTAGATTGGTGTCTCACAGCAGCAGATTCAAAGAGTTGTATTCATCGATTCATTGTTGTGTTAAGGGAAAAAACAAAAATTAAAAAATGGGGGCGTGCAGGTGGTTAGCGCGCACGACCCATGTATGGAGGCCTTAGTCCTCGATGTGGGCGACCCAGGTTCGAATCCTGCTTGTGGTCCTTTCCCGCATGTCTCTCCCCTTCTCTCATACCCTCTTTCCTGTCAGCCTACTGTCCCTATCCTGTCAGCCTACTGTCAGAACAGCAAGCCACTAGTGCCGTAAAAAGCTAAAAAAAAAAAACAATTAAATGGGAAGATTTTAATGCAGTTTTTTGAATTTGCTTCATTCTACAATTGTAAAACCTCTATTTCCTTTCTACCTACAACTTCAAAGTTGCAATGCACAAATACTTATGATTTAAAATGACTTTCATAGTACTGAGCATGAACTATATCATAAAGACCAATCTATGTCAGAGGACAGGTACTCATGGGGAAGTGTGAAGTTGGGTGAAGGTAGAGAAAGAAGATGGTGTGATGCTGCCTATCAACAACTTGCAATCTCATCTTGACAACACTCTCAGCAGAGTTAAACACCCTAATTGATTATATAACACATCCATATCACCCCATAATTTTGGTGACACGAATGTGTAAACCACGTGAGCAGGATCACATCTCTTGTTATTTCCAGTGCACAAACATCTGAAGGAACTCTGACACTTTCTTGAGACAAAAATAGAAAACTAATTTGCCACTGAATTACCTATAATAAAAGTTAGCTTCTTTAATTTATTAAAAAGTCTTCAACAAAATAAATTCTTAAACACTAAGTTACAAATTTGTCACAAGTTTAGCTTTTTACTATATGAAATGATCCTGCTAACGTTTACGCATGGATGTGTAAACGTTAGCAGGATCTTTTTTTTTGTAGCAGGAACTTTTTTCTTCAGTACATCTGAGAACTTTGGAAAGCTGGAATAATGTAAAATTAATACTGAGGCTTCTTTTGTTTGCTGGCTACTTTGAGGCAAGAAGTTAGTACTGTGTGCTCTCTAGAGCTCTTTCAGTCATTCCTATTGTTTTATTCACAAATAGGAAAGATGGATAAAGACGATAAACAAATGTTTCATGTCTTAAAGGGTTATAGTTACCTTGGTTACCATTGAATAACCTTTGAATAACCTTTGAATCAATGCACAGTAGAGGATAACTTTTTTTCCATGACCTGTGGGAGCATGGGTGTGATAGTGGGGGGGGAAAGTGGACCTGACCACCCACGGCCCACACAGAAAGAGGGGCTCATGAAAGCCCTGTTAGTTTTTTTTTCTGTATTTTTATCTTAATAATTTGGGCCTGCCACTTAACTGATGTCATAATTTATTTAAAATATATATTGATAACATCAACAGAGAGAACAAACCTTATGTCACAGTCCACCCAACACATTTTGGAAGCCCCCACTTGGAAGCGCAAAATGGTTTAGTCTGTCTGACAACAACCAGTGACAAGTGTAGATTGAATGGCCTGGGGGCTAGACATCATGCTCCCCAAAAAGCATAAATCGGGGCATCAGAAGCAGAATGGGAAATAAAAAAGATGCAGGAAGAGGAGAAGTAGCTGCTCACTGCTTTCTTTCCTAAAGGTAAATCGAGTTTGCTTTTTATTTCAAAGTCAAATTAAAGTTCACTGCAGACAACAGCTGTCATATGCTCACCTGAAGTAACTATTTAGTTTAGGTAGTTCCCAACTAGGCATCTTGCTGCTGTGAGTATACAGTTATGGGCCAGCTAACCTTAGTTTTTAGAATTTACCAGTTTCAAAAACTTAACAGTGCTGCAAGATGAGCCGCAGCAGCTGGAGTAGCAGTGGCCAACACTTGCAGCTCTTCTGAAGATGAGCAAAGACAAGGTGAGATCATTGTTTAAGAATTGAAGGAAGAGCAAGTTGTCTCTTGTGGATGCTTACCGTTATAACTGTTTGGTTAACAAACTGAAATCTCTGCCCACAGAAAAACAAAATTTAACCTCATTTAAAAGGCAGTCTGTCAAAATAATAGGGAAATACTTGGCCATATGTGCATTTTTTATCAGCTTGTACTGAAATTCAATTCAAAAATACTTTATTTATCCAAAGGGAAATTAAATGTAGTAAATCCATTTTTCTTCTCTTAACTACTTGTTATAGGTGTTGATAGCTGTAGGGAGGATCTTCTCTATCTGTCTGTTTTGTACCGAATCTGGAGAAGCCCCTTACTGAACGCACTCTGTTGTTGTCTGAAAAGGCTATTGAAATAGAAAGTGAGCTTTCTCTAAAAAGTAAAGTTATGTGTACAGCATGTTAAGAGGCTAATACTTTATTCCTGTAGACGTAGTGAGTTTTGCATCAGATGCTGAAGTCATCGAAGGATGTGTGTCTGAGGATGTGAGAAAAGGTGAGCTCAGTAATGTGACTGTGACCAAAACTATATGGGTCTTCCCCAACCAGAAGCCCTGGATGACCAGCCAGGTCCGCTCCCTCGTTAGAGCCCGTGACGCCGCCTTCAGGTCAGGAGACAGAGCTCTGTATAGGGATGCTAGAGCTGAGCTTAAGAGAGGGGTCAAAGAGGTGAAAGCAGACCACAGAAAACGATTGGAGTCCCACCTGTCCAGTAATAATGCCCGTAAGGTGTGGCAGGGCATCCAGGAGATCACAAACTTCAGGGGCAGCATCTCGCAAACTGAACAAAAGGGTGCAGGGCTGTAAGAGGAGCTAAACAGCTTCTTTGCTTGGTTTGGAGAATCCCAGCGGCCCTCCCCTGACCCCCCCGTG
>JAUZNJ010034219.1:0-12805 GCA_034780135.1 Jordanella pulchra | reverse complement strand
AAACTGTTGAACTTTTTCCCGTTGTCCCGTGTGGTGTTCTGCATGTGGGTTAGAGCCCTTAAGCCCACCATGACATAGAACAGTGTTGAAGCTTCAAATTAGAAAAATTATTCAGTATTAAAAATCCTTTTGCTGTGATATCCTAAGCATAAAGATTGTAGAGTTGAATATAGGGGTTCCAATACCTTTTCGCCTTCAGCTCACAAGCTAGTAATTCAGATTAAGCCTTTAGAATACTATCAATGAAGCAAATATACTGCCACAAACCCTGTATCAGATGATACCATGTTACTATTATACTATACTATATTGTAGATTTCTTTTAAGATTTTGTCATTTTCAGTTTTGTTAAGTTTGTTTCAGCTAAATGGAGATATTTATTAGATATCTCAATTGTGTTCTGAAACCTTAGATTTTTAGATTTGGACTTAGATTTCTGCTCTCATTAATCTATCCTTAAAGACCTTAAACATTAGATGCTTGTTTATATATATATATATATATATAATTATATATATTTTTTATTTTCCGGTCCAACCACGACCCTGACGGAACAAAAACAAATGGATGGATGGATTTTCCTGTCAGTCAAGAAGCCACGCAGTGCACAGCTCTCACGTGTTGTTTACTGTAGATAGGCTAGGGATAAGCTTGTAGTTATTTTTTTGGAATCAAGAAATGGCTAACAAGAACCCTAATGAAACTGGTTACGAAAGCAAGAGTTTTCTTGAGATGGCTGAGAAAAGAAATAAGATCTCAGAAGAGAGAAATAAAACTAATGTCTTAGTTGAGTCGTTTCAGCATTGGTGTGGGCTCAGGACACAGAAAGTAGTTAAGACAGGCGCACTGTTTTCAAAGTTTCTGCTGGACAGGTAACTTGGTTTATGATAATGTTTGGCGTAATACTGACCTGTTTTTGTTATTGAACTATTAACATTTTCACAATGGTGGTTCATCATACAAGCCTTATCCAGAGCCTTGCTAATCAAACACAGTAGCATGCTTTCTGTTGTATATTTGAGTTAGGCAGTTCAGATGCATATGCAGAACCATACAGCAACCCTTAAAAACAATTAATCAGGGTTACACCCTTTTTTCTAACATTTCAAAGGGAAATAGAAATATTCATGACATGTGGTTAATAATGAATGTATGGTTTAACAATGAGTCTGTCAGTAAGAACTTTTTCTGTTCTATTCTAATAAGTAAGGATGTTGTATAAAAAAAACAGTAATTTACATATGAAATGTATTAAAAGTGCCATTTATCCAACATTAAAAAAAATTAAAATTCTAAACCAACCAAATAAATGTTAATTCATTTTGCAAAGGTGATTCAAATTTGAAGTAATGAATTGTGTGAAATTAAAAAGGAAATAATTGCCTGTATTTCCTTTGGCTTCTCAAGTATTTCGGTCCTATGTTACACAATTGGCAATGATGAACATTATAACATAACATTTAAAATTTTGAATTGGAGCATAGATTCAATATTGACAGTCTAAGTAGGCCTTTTTTATTTTTTAAATAGTCATGGCTGTAAATAGAAAGTATAGTTACCCCTTCTCCTCTGTCAGAAAAATGAAAGTATAAAGAACCTACACGGAAAACATGCTATGAAATGCTTGAATGCTTTTATTTCTAAAATGCCTTAATTTTTATTGTTTTCTTAAAATGATTAATATGTTACAGTATATGTGTGAATAATAAGGAATTTCTTGTTGCAGTAATGCTTATTTGGAGGTTTCAAAAACAGGGACTGGTCCTCTTACTTTTGATGTCTCTGTTATGGCACGGGAGACAAGTACTGTCTCAGTTTTCCAAATTTTGCATGCTCGTAACTAGTATTGGTACTTGGCATAATACACCCTAATCCTTCTAAGTAATTATTAAAAGCAGAGGCTCAGCTGAAATGGTTGAACGGGTAAGTTATGTGGACATATTAATATTGAAATTCAACTTGCTTTGGAAAATTTCCATGGTGATGCCACATTATGTTACAGTAACTTTGTTATTTGTTAATTTCTACTTTTCTAAATGCAGGTCTTACCAACAGGTCACACAGTTGGAAATGGACGTCCCAACCTTATTTAAAATTTGGTATGCTTACTGGAGACTTTGTGACTGCTCTCAATATTCCACTTTTTCTGAAACAATTAAACAAAAATAGCCCTGTTTTTTTAAGTTCACGAATACAGAAATGATGCTTATGCTAGATTCTTTAAGAAAGACAGAAACTGTATAGATGAAATCAAAGAATTCTGAATTAACGAAAGACAAAAGATAATCAGCCAAACTGCCAGTAGCAAGACTGGGGAGATTTAGGGTAAGTGTTAAACCCACCAATAGGTATTGATAATAATCTTATATTTTCTAAAACAAAAAAAGACATTGGCATCATTATTCCTTAGGGGATGGATAGGCAATGATACTGTCCACAACATTGCACTTATACCGTGATGAAAACAATAGAGAGAAGGTAATCTCAATGGTCATCATAGAAAACATACAGACCCAATATAACAAATAATGGAAAACAATGGTTTTATTCCCAGAATCCCTAGTCTTACTAAAGAGTTGAAAAATGTAAAACAAAAAGTGTGCACTAATGCTCATCCTCAAAAAAATTCCCTCTTCTTCGTTTTTTAATGGCTTTTTAGGCTGGGCAGCAAAAGTGCTCACTACTAATACAAAAGTGCTCACTACTAATTAAATGGATTAAGAACATTTCTGGCATTGCAGTAAAGTTGGAGGCCATCATGAAGAGTTTATGGTGTGTTCCAGTCTACAGTAAAAATGTTTATTTATAATTGAAAGTACATTTTTGAAAGCTAAACATGTGTTTTCTCCATTCATTTATGCTTATAAAAATAAGGAGTTAAGCTGGCTCAGGTATACGATGGAGAAAGCAACAGGTAGCATTTATCCATTAGCAACAAATTTAACTTGATGTATTGCATTCAAGATGACCTTTGGATTATTGAACAAAATTAGCCATCTGGCATGTTATACCAACTGGCAATGATCAAACTTTACGAGCACCGCTAAGGACTATTTTTTATAACATGCAAGACTGTTACCATGTGGTTTATTGATGTGTTCTTATATGCAGGTCTTATGGCTTGAACTACACCATGTAAGGGACAAAAATGTATGACACTTTGGATCTTGCCAGAATAATCCCTTGAAAGGTATAAGAGATAAAGTATGGATTCCAAGAATCCACTGGCATGTCAGAAACCTCAGCAAATTTAACTGGAAGAACTTTGGCTGAAAAACATAAAGTATTGTGACTAGGATATTTTTTACATATAAAAGGTTCAACTGTTGACTTTGAGTCCTTGCATAACACCTACTGATGAATACAAGTAAGCATTATTTTCTATCCCCCTCTATATGAAGCACGAACCTTGTCAGCAAAGCTGGACTACAGCCATCACCTCAACTGACCAGAAGCCAGAAAACACCTAAACCACACATACCAGTTTATGTACAACTGTATATGTGCAAAAATAAATGCTGTTAAGCGTTTTAAAGAAATATGTCTAGATTTTTGGTTTGATTTAAGAATGCACAATATTTGTAATAAACATTTTACTGTGACCAGAGATGGGGTACTGTTTCTGCAAGAGTTAGAATTACATCGACATTGTTTTCAGGTAACATCCTGTAGTGTATAGTAAATAAAATGCTTCTCCAGCTTTATATACAACTAAAATTAGGATAAGTTTTATTTTATTACTTTTTATTGTAGCACAAAGACAAGTCACAAGAATATCACAGTGGAAATTGTTAACTTTTTAACCTACAAATTATGTGAGCACTTTCAATACTCTTGAAGGAACAAAAAACTAGTGGCGGGGACTATTGATACTGTGGTGGATAATCGGAAGAAAGTAATAACAGCGAAATATTTAATTTCTTTGCAGAAAAACATAAAATAATTTAAAAAAATAAAAATGTTCTTGACCATAGATGGAGGCTTTATGTCATATTTCTTTACTAAATAAAATAATATAAAAAATGTAACAATAGATGGAGGAGGCCTGTTCAGGGCCCCACCTCTTCCCTGGGCCTGGGACAAGTGACCCAGTTGTCCCTCTCTGTCGATGGGTGTGATTGGCTGTATGGGTCAGGAAAATGCTCTTTTCTTTTCCACACAGAACTCAGAAGAACAACTTTATGCCCTGGCCCAAGAGTGACACACCATAAATTGCCTATATGATGCATATTGGTTACAATCACAATGTTGCAACTGCCCCATGTTTCAACAGTCCCCACTATCCACTTCTATTAATATTAAATTAAATAACTCACGCATCAGTACATTTACCTTTTTTACCTTTTTTGTAATGGGAGGTTAAATTTGCAGACCCAGAATTCTAGCCAGACAACAACAGAAAGTTTCAGCAGTTTATTCAATTGGATCAGCGGTGAGAAAGGGCAATAGCGAATGGATCTTCTGGAGAAAGATAATGAGCATTAGTGTTCGGCTCAAAATGAGGGACTGATTTGCGGGCAGGAGAGTGAAGATTACTGACCTCGGTGGGAACAATGGACAGGTGGATCTGATGAGGGTTGATGTGAGTGGAGCAGTGAAGGCAGGTGGAAATGATCCGATCATCAAACCAGAGCTGATGCACAGAATCATGACAATTTTACACAGTTTATGTTCTTGAAGATGTTTTGAAATACGGTTTAGAAATTGCAATTCATATGTCACCCTGTTACATTCTACCCTCCTTTTTCCTTTAGGGCTTTTGCACCAAGAGTGTTCCACTTCCTGAACGTGTTTTCGAAGGGGTTGAACCTGTTTTGACCAAACAAAAGTGGTTCCAGAGCAGTAACTCCAGTTCGCATCTGGCACTGCCGAATTGCTGGTTCTTTATTCTGTCAGAGTCAGTCTGTCATAGCCAGACTAATATTAGGCTATAGACTACACTAAAGGACACAGCAGTGTGTAAATGGATTCTGTTGATGCTTGATGCTGTTAGTACATCTGTGAAATCACCTATGAAACAACATCTCAGAGCCAGAAAACTGCTTGTTATTACAGCCAAATGCTAAACACGTCTGTTTGTTTATGGTGTTAGAGTAGGGAGTACCAAGATGGCGGCCAGTGGCATCAAGTTTTCGGCCAATTGGATATCCAGTAAATAAATAGAGATCAGTGGGCAAGACTCGTTGGGGATGCCCTCAAGGAGAAAAGTGGAGGGAGCCCGCAGGATGATTCAACAGTCCTTTTCTAGACTAATCAATGGCTTTTATAAAAGCCACCAAATGGTTGCCATGGTCAGGATGACTGAGAATTTACACAGGCATTTCAGCTAGGAGTAGTATTTGCACTATTTTGTTAAAAGTATAATCCCTGTATTTAATTGCATCAATTCTTTTTTTTAATGAAAATAAAATTATTTAAGAAAAATACATACAATATTAACCATTCGCGTAGCTCGGGTATGTCAGCGAGTGCCGATACCACCCACAGAGGCAGCTGGCAACCTACTTACCTACCCATATTTGAAAAAAGGCTGATAGTAGCTGGACTGATGGAATATTAAGTCCCTTCAAGGCAGAATCACGCCATCTTGCCCTTTGAACTGAATGCCGTGTAGCGCACACAGGTAAATTGAAATATGTTGTTTCCTTTACTCTGCTGCCAATAGTTGTGTTTAGATGATTAATGGCTTTGTTGATCATGTGAACTGTGGTTATGTTATGGCTCTTTTACATATGTGTAAAAGCATGCGTGTGTTTGCTATGTTATTCTCAATCTGTGCTTTTCTGTTAGTCATTGATTTCTTTGAGAGTATTTTTCATGTAAATGTTTGGACCAGTTGTTAATTATTGTATTACTGAATAAAATCACAGAGCGCTGACCATGTGTTATGTTGGATGTATGCAGGACAAATATATTCTACACCAATGCCTTTCTTCTAGCTACACCAGTGATATTAACATAAGTGCCTGAGTTGTATGACTCAAAAAGAACAGAAAGGACCCTACACAGAGAAGAAGAATGGAGTGGCATGGAGAAAGGAAGAGGATGAGTTAAAGTCCATTCTTGCACAAAATACTACATGTAAAAACGCATTTTAATTTGTTATTGGGGGACCAGATGTTCCGAATTCAGGCAACTTGGATACGATCAAATATGACCTTTAGTATATCTATTTTAGTAAGCCTTCTCTGCAATGGTGCTAGATTGTCAAGGGATGCAGTGGGAGAGAAGGCTAATTGGGAAGGTGGCTGGTGCCTGAGAGCTTGGAGGAGCGTACATTCCACCTTGGATCCCAGGGTTACATTCTCCTCCTCCTTCCAGGAAAATTGAAGTCTTTTTTTACATTCTATTCTACAGTATGCTGATATGAAGCCTTGCTATTGTGTACTTTGCCATTTACACAACCACAACTGATCTTGGTGGTGGAAGTGGTCCCCAGAGTTATGAAGTGGTCGAAGAATGATTGGACAGCAGAGAATCTCCACTTCTTTCCTGCACCTCCTGCTGCTCCACTCCTGCTGTCCTTCTCCTTCCTTTTCTCCTTCAGATATGTGTCCCTCAAATTCTTTCATTCTTTTGGAGCTCACGCCCTTTAAAGAATAAGGGAATGCAGAATTTGTATAATATGACTGATATGAATATTCCTCTATTGCTGAAACAGGCTTAAATCACGACCAACCACACTTTCCCTCACTTTTTAGGGGGTTTAAAAATGTTTCATGATATTGCATTATTATCAACATTATATTTCTACTGTTAATATGCTTTGACAGACTAATCGAAACTGATTTGCACTTTTATGGATTAGCTTATATTGATTGAGACATTGCTGATGTGGACACTGCTCTAGAAACTGCATTCAGTGTGAATGCACCTTAGGAGTTTCAGATTACAGACTGCAAATCAGTGCAAGAACACTGATAGAGAGAGCACTGGGACCAGGATGAGACAGCCAGCCACAGCCCCCTTCGAGCTAAGGTACCACAGCAGTAGATTGGAGGAGCCCACTGGGCAGAAAACGCACCATAGTAGGGAGTGAAGGCAGTGGCTTGCCGGTGCTAGCTCAGGAGGAGAGCAGAGGAGAACAGTAGTGCATCAGCAAACACTGCATGGAAAACTGCTTCTGGGCAGGGAGAGGCTACAGCTGACTTGGATGAGCTAACTGCAGAGGATCAAAGGAGAATGGTGGTTGAACAGATGAGTCTGCCAGGCAGACTAAATGCTAGGGGGAGGACAGCGGTCAGGGGAAGAAGCCCAGTAGGGAGACAGAGCATGGAGAGGCGGTGGCTGGATGGAGCTAGCCTCTAGAGGCCAACTGCAGGACATGGAAGGAGGGTAACTGTCAATAAGAGGAGCCTCCCGGGCAGACAGAGTGGCCAGTGTCTACCCTGTAAATACGATGACAAACAGTCCCTCTAGGGCTAAATTAAAAAAAAAAAAACCTTTATAAAACCCACCCCCAAACCTCTTAAGAGCTTAGTCCATTTCATCTTTTGTCCATCGTCAACATTATTTTCTCTGTCTTCCATTTTGTTTTAATAATAGCTAAACTCCACTGTCTCCTTCACTGTAGGTCAAAGCTACTTCTAGTCCCTGAATGGATTTTGAGATGTGAATGAAAACAAAAGTTAAGCTATTTGAACTCCTAAAAATTGTTGTCTTCTTACTTTGCAGGTGTGGAAGTAATCTAATTTTGCCAAATTTGGCAGAACTGTGCTACTCACCTTGCTAAATTTGCCACATTCTCCTTGCTCAGCTTTGCTTTGCAGTACACCAAAGCTGCCCTCTTCATAGTGATGATATGGAAGTCCTTCACTCCAACTTTGAAATTCACATTTGCTGTAACGTACCTATATAGGCGTTGTTAGCTGTAGGCAGGAAGTATCTTCTCTATCATCTATCTTGTACAGGATCTGGAGAAGCCTTTTACTGAAGACATTCTTTTTTTTAACAGTCTTCTGACTGTTAAAAAAAAGGCACTAGTGGCTCGTTTTTCTGACAGTAGGCTGACAGGAAAGGGGGTATGAGAGAGGGGGAGAGACATGCGGGAAAGGACCACAAGCCGGATTTGAACCTGGGTCGCCCGCGTCGAGACTAAGGCCTCCATATATGGGTCGTGCGCGCTAACCACTGCACCACCTGCACACCCAGTCTTCTGAAGATGTTCACTGTTTTCCATAATGTTCTTTTGGTAAAAATTACATATTAGAAAGCTTTTAAGAAAGTTGCATAAAAATGGCTCTAAGTTTTTAAATGAAATGACTTTGTCATGATTCTGTGCGTCAGCTCTGGTCTGATTATCTGATCTTCTCCACCAGCTATTCTGATCAGCTACCCTGCACATTTGCCTTTATAACCACTTCTCAGACCAGAGACTGACGCCAGATTTTTCAAGCCCCATGGTGAGAATTTTCCAGCAACTTTTCTGCCTGCCTGTTACGACCTGTTCCCCTCCAAAACCTTCTCTTTTGCTGTGTCCCTGTCGGCTCTGTTCGTGTGTCTTCTGGTTTTGACCCCTGCCTCCTAGTTACTTTGATTCTGGATTACGGACTGAATATTCCTCAGACGTCTGATCTCCCGGTACTGACCTCTACTCTGCCTTCCTCCCTGACCATGAGAAAAGCCTGTTCTCTTAAAGAATTGGAACGCTCTACTCATCTGAGTGCGGCTTCCCCGTCAGACGGCCGTAACTTCCACAACCTGGTTCTCCATCGGTTCCTCTGGGCAATCCTCCAAAAAACCTCTGAGGTCAGTCAGCTCATATCTGATCAAACTTTCCGTTGTTCAGTGCTGGACATTCCTTATTACTGTCTCACTCCAGATGTACCAAGCGCTGTGGTCGATCCACGCTGTCGCTCCGGTTCCGAAATTCACACAAATAAACTGTTAAACCTTTTCTCTCCTTGTCTGGCTCGACTTTTGGGTCCTCAGTACATCCCCTTTTCAGACTTTGGTTTAAGTCAATATGCGTTCTCTAACCCTGCTGCTCTGGTACATCAGATTTTTTTTTTAAAGCTGATTAAATAACATCTATTTTTCCCCTAGAGATTCCCCTACTTTATACCGATGTATATATTTATATTTAAATTCTATTTCAATATTACAATAAGAACCTTCAATGTTTATAAAAGTGTTTTTATTAAATGTAAAAACTCTTATCATCGTGCGCATTTTGTTTCATGTGTCAAGGTTGAAAAATGGGTTAATATTATTTCCACTGTGGTTGTAAAGTGAAACCACACAATAAAAATAGCCAATCAAATTGCCAGAATTTGTTCACTCCCACCCTTTGCAAGATTATATTCAAAGGTTTATCCTATGGTCATCTCTTAGATGCATCTTGCCCTAATCTAGATCATCACAAAAAATGCTGTGGTTCTTTTATGCACTACTCGCTCTGAGATTTGGATGTAAGTATATATAAAATGTAAAATATTTATTATCTACTTGGTTTTGATATTTGTCACTTTTGTTAGTTTTTAGTTTTTTTTTAATCTAGTGTCTAAGATTATCTCTCTTCGTAGATTATCCTCATGAGATTAATTATGTGGAATTTATTTCCAGTTTCCACTGAAAATTTTAAGTTTGAAGTAAAAACCATCGCTCCTGGACAAAATATCACCCTGACATGCCTTCGACACAGCTCTGTTCTCTACAAAGAAACTTTTTACTGGATCCGCCTTGTTTCTGGAAAATGGCCTGAATTTCTTGGAGCAACATTTAACTTCATGAACGACGATGTTTCCAAGATTCCTCATATCCAGACAAAAATAGACCGGGAAGAATTTCTTCTTCATATCAGTGAAACTCAGCAAAATGATACTGGACTCTACTACTGTATTAAAGTCAGACAACTTGACTTTATGTTTATAAAAGGAACATTTGTGAAGATTGAAGGTAAGAGTAATGTTTAATAACTTCATATGCTTACTCACTCAATTTTGTTTTGGTTATAAGGGTTTTCTTTTTTTTCAGGACAAAATTCCGATGTAAATGTTGTTCTTGAGCCTCCAGTTCATCCAGAAAACCCAGAGACTTTACAGTGTTCAATTCTCTCCAACTTAGAGAGGTCAATATGTCCAGCAGATAGCAGGGTGTACTGGTTCAGAGCTGGTTCAGATGACTCTCATCCCAGGCTACTTTATTTACAAGGAAACAGTTTAGATGAATGTGAGGGGAGTCCTGAAACTCCATCAACACAGAAATGTTTCTACAACTTCTCTGACACTTCCAACAGTGGGACCTATTATTGCGCAGTGACTGCATGTGGTCAGATATTATTTGGAAACGGAAAAAAAGTGGAGGGTAAAGTTTTCTAAACAACAATTACGATAAAAGGTTAAAGTATTATTATAAAAAAAATTCAAATAATCATCTTTATTTTTTGTTTAATCTTTCTAGGTACCAGCACACAGGAGTCCTCCAAAATAGCTTTGTATTCATTGTTCACGGCTTTGATGATAAGTCTGGTTGTAATATCTTGGCTCATTTATAAAATTAAGACTAACACGTGTGGTTGTTGCAAAGGTAGTGCATGTTTTATATTTCTGATTTTCAAAATAATTATTTTTAGGTTTGAGATTTTATTACTCAATTTTTGGTCATTCTGCAAACAGATTCTGTGCCAAGGATTGATGAGAACCTGCAGGTAAGTTAACAAAATATTTTTGCATAATCTATATTTAATTATATTTGTTCTTTAAGAATTTATAGATGTCTTTTTTTCAGCGGAATGAGAACACTTTGATTTATTCTGCTCCAACATTTAAGACGACGAAAGTTAAGAAATTGGAAAGAAAAAATGTAAAAACAGCAGTCGAGGAAACAGTCTACACTGATGTAAAAACTTTTCGATAGATTTATTTTGAACTACTCATCTTACTAAATCTAAGGAACTACTATATTTTAATTAGGTTGTAGAAATTACAGCATAATGTAAACAATGATTTGGGATTAGTTGCCTGCGTAAAGGTGGATGATCCCAAATTTTTCCCATCTGTTTTTTGACATCTGAGATTTCTGTCTTCTCTTCTGACTTTTGAGTATCTAAATTAGAAAAAGTTTTGGATTAACAGAAGCCAAATTGTTTCTCATATTAGTTTAAATCCTTTTGTTAGCTCTTTTAAAATTGTCTTTAATTGTCTTTTTTAGTTTTACAGATCTGGTCATTCTATGTTTTATTTGTTTTACTGTTTTTAAAATGGGAAAATAGAACTGGTGACGAAAAAAGTATGAGTACATCTTATAATAAAGTTTTACAGTTAAATCATGTTTACAAGAAAGCTTTATGTATTAATTGTTGAAGTGGCAGAGTAGCTTAGACTTGCAACCATTTTTAACATGTGTTAAAGAATGTTCTCCTGTCCTTAATGATGTATTTAATTTTTTTTCTACAAACAAAAAGAGGCTCAAAGTAAAGAAAAAAATAAATATTTGATGTCTTAAACAAATAAAAAAAATCTAACCATATAAAGAGAATAGTTTTGTTAATTTTGTTGACACCCAACTACATTTAAGCCATGTGCTTATGTTTGGTGACATATAACATGGAAATGTAAATTTTAATAACATAAAAAAATCTTATATTGTTTTTTTTTTGGTCTTTTACAGTTTTACTAAATCCAGATACATTTTTACCACTTTGTTTTACTATTTAAGACTGAGACAGCACTGAGGGCGTGTGTTTAGTACGATCAGAAATACCTTGTTTTGTCTAAACTGATAAAGAACTTAGAATAAATTATTGGAAGTAACTGCTTTTCATAAATTAATTTTAAGTGATGACTTTAGATTTTCCCTCACAAAATTATTTAGAAATTCTTTTCACTTGTTCTACTGTTCTGATAGCAGTTATATACTACATCTCAGCAGAATATGTTTTCATAGGCTTTCAGTCTATGAAGAGGAGACAGGACTGCTTTCAGTTTGTGAAAGGGGGAGCTGGTGAATAAAAGCATACATGTCTGGCTGAGGAGCTGTAATGTGGGCAGGCTTTCAGAATACTGTGATTGCTCTCACAGTTAGTTCTCTTATAAACATTAACTATCTAATTATAAACATCAAGCATAATGATCACATCTACACAGATATATTGCCATGTTCATGACTCATTTGTTCCACCAGAGTCAGCAATATGACATCATTTATGACAGGCAGGATAATTGGAAAGTCCCTTTTGGCTGTCTTCAAATTTGCTAGAAGTGGCTTTATGACCTTATCACATATTTTGCAAGTTTGGTAATGATTTGATCCTGCTGTAGAACACAAAAATTTATTAAAACACGTCAAATATGTTTAAAACTTAAAATGTACTCTATCAATTACTTTTAAGTATTTATTAATATTTTACCTTAAGCAAAATTACAAAAAAAATGTTATCAAATTCAACTTTATAGACACTCAGCAGAGGCAATACAGTGAATATATAGTCAGTATAGATTAAAAGTATTTCAGTGCAACAGTTTCAGAGAAAAAAAAAATGATGACATTAAAATGTTACATTTAGATCTCTCCTTTGGGCGGATCAACGGAAGCTTTGCACATGGGTGAGTGTGACTCATTTTCAGTGAAAAAAAAAGAAGAGTTATTGTTGGATTACAAGGTTGGCTGCTGAGTTCGACTGCCTGTTAGTGCTATGGATGAGGGAGAGGCTCATGGCAGCCCTCAATGCTCGCTGAAGGCTGTAAGCTGAGAGCAAATAGTACTTTCAAATTGGCACCAAAGTCTCTAACTGTCATGATGGGTTTAGGTTTGAGTGCGCTAACCCACATGCAGAACACCAACACGGAGACTGGAAAAATTTAAG
>JAUZNJ010034218.1:0-12805 GCA_034780135.1 Jordanella pulchra | reverse complement strand
TCCATCCATCCATCCATCCATCCATCCATCCATCCATCCATCCATCCATCCATCCATCCATCCATCCATCCATGTAACCTATTTCCAGCAGTCACAATTAATATATCATTGATACAATAATACTGTCTATTATGATATTTTTATGGTTAAATATATAGTAGAAAATCCAAATGAAAATTACAGTAGGAATTTTGAGTCGATTAATAGAACTTTGAGCATAAAGATGTGTAAAAATTCTAGGTAATAGTTTGTGAAGTCCATGAAAATTTTTAAACTGTATTGCTGTTGGTTCAGAAATATCCCATATGTCCTTTAAAAACAGACTTTGAGCAGCTAAATTGGTTGTTCAATAACCTCTGAGGTTAGAATTTGGTGCTCTGAGCCATATTAAACAATGTTCAAATTCCAAGTTTTAAAAACTACTATGATCTGGTAGTTAATACGCTGATCAACCAACCTTTTCAATGTGACAAACACTTGTATAAGCATTTTTATCATCCACTTAATAACACTTTTAGAATTAAAGTAGATATTGATCTTTAAAAGTGTTGGAAAATCTTTATAAACTGTAGTTTTTACATTTTAAATAATCTGCTGATGTGCACTGGAAATATCTGGCAGAAGCACATTGATTCCAACAAGTTCTTAGAAATACGTCACTGACACTCTTTGTACATTTTTCATTTTCCATTCATTTGTTTTTTCTAAAGTCACTGGAGAAATGAGCTCTTCTTCCTTGTGCAATGGTTCAGAAACATAAGGGGTCCCCAGAGGGATGTCAACCCCAGACCTCGGACCCTTGGACTCTTATTTTGGTCTGCCTTGGGCGTGGCCAGCCTCCAACGGAGCACATGGACTTGCTGTCGTGGTTCGTGGGACCACGCAACAATGGCCTCTGGGATCAGGACCCTCAGGACGTGTGCCATCCTTGTTTCCAAGGACCTTTGGATATCGGAGGCACCTGTTGCCCGTCCAAGGCCCTATAGGGCAAGTCTGGGACCACCCACACCTGCTATTGAGCACATTTTTCTTCTGAAGAAGCTTTGTAAATCTTTTATACACAAGCATGCCCATGCATACACACCTTTGGGAATTGATTTCAGGTGTTCACGAACACACACATATACTAAATAAAAAGCAAAATCTCTTGGGCTACCATCTTGCTCTGGGACATCTATTCCCAGAGTCATATTAGCAAAAGACGACACAAAGAAAAAAACACACACAAGGGAAATGCTTAACGATGAAATATCAAGCCTCTACAGTAAGCACAGTACACCCATTCTTTAGTTCTTCATGCAGGCCAGCCATTACTGGATCTTGGGGTCATGCAAATATCAGGGAAAATTTAAATGAATGCGTAAGTACTTATGTTATGCTGCGTTACATTTGTGAGTGCATATGTTTAATCTGATCAAATTAAGGGGCAAAGTAACTTGTAATAAATCTTTGTGTTGATTAAGGAAATAATCTATGTAATGCTGCGCCAATGAATATGAAGGTGCTCTTTTTCCAAGGAGGAGTGTGAAGTTCTCTGTGTCAGCCATTGTTAAGATGTGGTATTATATTGTTATGTGAAATAAATGGCCGCATAGTGATCACACCTGTTATCTGTTAGAAGTTCCAGCTGCCTTTTTCCAGTGTAAATGAAATCCACTCTCTCCCAACCTTTGCTGACAGCCAGTAGCTCATCCAAAATCCTCTTTAAATAAAGCTGCTGATGACACTTGATAGCACAATATAGCAGATTATTTGGCATCCTTGTATCCTGGGGCCATGGTCAGCAATAAACCTCAGATTTCCCCAACTACAATTCAAACTTCTACTGATAAAGTTCTTAGTAACATGAGAGATCGTGATTATCCATGATAAAGCAAATCAAAGATTGCTACTGAATAAAACATTTTCTCTTCTTTACAAGTCCTGTGATATTTCTAAATTGTCTGTCATCAAGATGGTACTTGATTCCTAATCACCTACTCTGTAAGGGATTAGGGACTAAAACATAAAAAATATGATTCATTAGAGACTGTAACACTGTTTTATTTGAAAGAATAAACATATTGAGATAAACTGGTCCTGTTCTTTAGCAAGCAAAATGTTATCATTGACATCTGGCAGCTAGCTTCCACATTTTACTCAGGCAGAGCATCAATGGGGAAGAAGAGAAGCAGGTCACAAACATTTAAAAAGTCAGTGGGACATTATTTCTGAAAAAAAAATAACAGACTTAGGCTCAATCCTAATACGGACCCTAAACACTATCCTAACCCGAAACACTTACCCGGGTTCCCCTGCAGGGTCTGCCACGTTAAGGGCTGTTCCAAACCCGACAGTGGGTATGGTGAGTGGACCTTTCAGCCCTTAAATACAGTAGCGAGTCTGCATAAGCATTGCTGGAATTTGGCAGTGGGTTTAATGGCAAACTAATAGCATAGAAAACAGGTGCATTAAAGATGTACGTTTCGCTGGTTTGCTTCCTCTTCGTCACACAGAGAAAATCCATAGTTTGGAAATAGAAACAAAGGTGTCATGAAGTTGTAAAGGGAAGGTCTTCTTTGAAATAGTTTTATTTGACTGGAGAAAAGTATTTTTAAGAAAGGGGCAAATGTTTGATGTTATGTTAACCTGCGCCACAGAGCTTTGGCCATGCACATGAGATGTGACTGTGTTGCATAGTAACAACTGTTTTCCTTTCCTGTTGAAGGGAGGAGGCTGTCCCATTCTCATTTATGTCCTCCCACCTTCAATCAAGGCCCCTTTTACAGCTGCAAGTGTAAAGCGGGACCTTCACTGGGAGTGACACTCGATATTTAAGGGGTAGTGCATAGGGGGTGGCTTGGGATTGGTCCTTAGATTTAGACTTGTGCCCTAGCAATCAATCAATCAAATTTTATTTGTATAGCACATTTCAGCATCAAGGCATTTCAAAGTGCTTTACATAAAAGAAAAAATAATAAAATAAAAAGAAAATAAAAAGAAAGAAAGAAATAAAAAGATACATACATTGAAGACATCAAAACCCACACTCTAATCCTAATTTAACCATAAGCAACTCTAAACAGGTGGGTTTTAAGTTGAGATTTAAAGGCACCCAGTGTTTCAGCTGTTTTACAGTTTTCTGGAAGTTTGTTCCAAATCCATGGTGCATAGAAACCCTAATGACTTGAGACTTGACTTAGACTCTTGAACCTCTGAAGATGTACTGGTCTGCAAAATAACCAAATTATGACATTTTAAAGAAACCTGAAACTATTATTAACAAATAAGTCAAATATCATGCTAAAACAATGGAAATAATAAAGCACTTGGTCCAGAAAACATATGAAATATAATTTGAATCTATCCATGTGCTTGAACTTTGGAATATGAAAAAATCATTTGCAATGCAAATGACATGGCACCACATTAAAGATGTTCAAAGTTAGAAAAGTTGGGAAGGCAAAAATATGATATTATAAATTATTTAGCAACATGTCCTAAATACAAAGCAAGTCAGTAGTGTTCCTAGCATACCTATGGAAGACTCACTCTTTCATGACTTATATAAACAAAATGTCCATTTTTTTCTCAACCAAATCAGAGGCTTTTAGGTTTTACCATGAGAACCAGAAAGATCAAAATGTTTACTTATTTGCATTAATCAGTTTCCAAGAGCAGTAGTGAGTGAGGCAGTGAAGATACATCAAATTCTGTAGAAAAGATGAGATTAGTAGTGGTTTGTACTTAAATAAGCCCTATGGGTGGTCAGCAAACCATCCTTTGGTGAGATAAATGCTAACATTTTCCCAACAACCACATCGTTTTCCTGTTCATCCCCAGCTATCACTCTCATTTGCAAGTCTGACATTTCTGTCAAGTGTCTCCAAGAAGTGCAGGAGGTGGTGTATTCTGGAGGCCTAATAATGGTGTTGTGGGTCTAATGATGTGTGTAATTACAGCATTCTCAGATATGGCAGCATGTGTGCCTGCACTGCTCACATGCTGACATGGCACTTACTCAGCTCCTCATTTTCTGCCACGTCTTTAGACTTTAATCAGGTTCAGTCCAGCCCTGTAACTACGCAATGTGGGCAGGATTTTGAGGAAAAACACAGCATGGAAACAGAAATTAAGGTTTTATCGTACAATACAGTTCCCATCATCTTGCTTATAAGGAGGGATATACAACTCACTTATTATTTCCTCAATTGGAATATGCATCCGTATTAGGCTCGATTAAAAGTTACTTTTGAAAATAAAAGGTGATATGATGCATTTTTTTTGCCATGCATCCCTTTGCATGCAGAACCCCCTCATCCACAAAAAGTACATAAAATCTGCTGGTCCCCTGAATGACTACAGACCAGTATCTCTGACATCTTTGTTGCTGTGGGATGTTCCACTCAAGAACCCCAGGGTATTTTATTACTGCTTCCCCGTCTGTACACCTCTTCCTGCCATCTTTAGACGATTCCTGACATCATCTCCATAGCAATATGAATCACACTGACAACGAGGAAGATGACTTATTGAAGAGTTTATGAAATGGTGACGCAAAAACCCTTGACATCAGTAAGACCAAGGGGCATATTGGAGACATGAACCAAAAAAGAAGACTTTGTGTTTCTGTTCCATCCAAAATGTGGAAGCAAAGAGAATGGAGAATTACAGGCATTTTTGGGTGCACCTTAACAAGTAGACCAGATGGATAACAATTAACTAATTTAAAGTCAGACACAAAGCAGACTGTTATTTCTGGGAAGGTTGAAGTCTTGAGTGTGTATAACAAATGGTTGAAGCTTTTCTACCAGTCTGTAGTAGATGGTTTCCTCTTTTTTTTGCTGTGGTGTGCTGTGAAAGTGGGATCAAGGCTTGGGAGGCCAACAAAATAAAAAAGCTGGTGAGGAAAGATTTTGTTGTGGTGGGTGTAAGACTGCACAGTTTAGTCAGTCCTTAAGAAGAGACTGGTGGAAAAAAAAGAGGTATCCTGATCAACCCATCTCACCCTCTTAATGACAAACTGTAGCAACAGGAAATAGGCTACAAGGTGTAAACTGTGGAGCAGTCTAGGAGGCAGGTAGACATCCTGTTATGCACCTTGCACTGTAAAAAACTCCTGGTAAGCTACGATAAAAATTAGACGTGACGCATACCAGCCCTTAAAGTGGTGAAGCTGACTGTATTCCTTTTTATCAAATCAAGGACAGGTGCCAATTAAGGGTTAAACTTTCCCTGTTTTAAAGAGATTTTTTATCTGACTTAAATCTATTATACAAATTCCTAAAATTCCTGAATCCTAAATATGTTGCTAAGATGCTACTGTTCCCACATACTCCTATTAACCCAAATTTATATTTTTCTCTCAGTTCAGTCTGGTTGAACTTAACCTGTTTTGCAGAATCAACAACAACAAAAAATCAGAAAATAGTGGAATAATGTCTTCTGCAAAGCTGGTGGAGATTTAAAAACATCAGTATTAGTAGTTTACCAAAATTTTGAGCCAAAAAGGTTGAATAGAAAAGTTATAACAACCATAAATTTGTAACTTTTTACTTGAATGGTGTGTGTTATTTGGTGTTGTTTCATAATATGGAATCTCAATGAATTCAATAATATTTTTGGGTGTAAATTGATAAAATATGATAGGACTGCAGTCTTAAAGGCTGTGTTTCAGATGATTGTTAGAATACTGTTAACTACATTTTATTTTATTTTTTCCACCTTGAAGCTATAAAATATCCAACTTCCAAATATAGATTTGACTTGACAGCACACTCATCCCTGGGCATAGATTTCATCAAATGAGTTGCAAGTTCAGTCAACATCTATGTTTTTATAAATCCTCTGAGGCCTTTATCTTTTCTTCAATTGATTGATGTTTAGGTTCTTCTTTTGTGTTTCTACAGCCTTTAAATGTCCAAGTCATATTTGTCATGTAAGTCCCTGCTTTGGGACTATTCTGTATATTGCTTATTTTCTCAGAAGTGAATTCTCTTTATCATTTCTATTTAAGCATTCGTTTTATCTCTGTGTGTGTGATTTTCTTATGTGGTTACAGTACTTGATGTATTTGTTGCATTTCAATCTAAAGTTGACCTTTCAGAGAAAATCAGTCTTAATATAGCTGTAGAGCTGGAGGCTTGCATTCCACATGCTGTTTGAGCTAAAACTAGAAGATTTTAACTGCAGTAATTTTGTTTTATATTTAACACAGAATGTGCAAGAGGTGAGTTGAAAATGAGTGAATACATCAGAGATTCTCAATGAAACAACATAACTACTTTCCTCAAATTTGGAGCCATTGAAATGTAAATGGTGCTGAAAATAAAAGGTGTTGCTGACTACAGTGTTGGAATCCATAGCAAACAGTACTTAAATAGCAAGACAGGTTTTATTGCCAAGTCTCTGTTTTTATTGTTTGTTTATTCTTAACCCCCATGAAAGATTTGTGTCAGTTTATTTCACTTTTACATAACCAAAAGCCCTCTAAAGATCATTATAGCTCTGTGGTGGGAAAAAAATAAATGCTCTAAATAACAATTCCTAAAGCTCCTAAAACTCCTGAGGACTACAGTGAGGTATGTCGCAGCAGTTGTGTATCTGTAGCCGAGAGGAAATGGTTGAATAAACTCATTAGGACTTGGAAGCCAATGGCACACAGTGCAGGCACATTATAATAAAAACATCATCATTTATTTACAATTTCTCCTATTGTTAGGCTGCTGCAAAGCTAAAGAGCCCAATTAGTGAAATATTGCTGCACCAGAGATGTCCAAATGATCTATGGTACAAACTATTAGTTGCAATTTTTTGATCTAATCCAAAAGTTTTTTTTTTATTCATACCATTATAAACTCGATTTGTGTTTTTGTAATCAATACCTTTGTCTTTCGTCGTTGTCATCTCCAGCTTCATCCGGGAACAGGTTTGTGGGGGGCAGTAGTCTCAGCAGAGACTCCCAGACTTCCCTGTCACCAGACACCTCCTCCAGCTCTGCTGAGGGAAGCCTGAGGTGCTCCCAGGCCAGTCGAGAGACATGGACCCTCCAGCATGTCCTGGGTCATCCCCTTGGCCTACTCCCGGTGGGACGTGCAGGAAACACCTCCCTAGGGAGGCATCAAGGGGGCATACGAAAAAGATGTCAGGACCCCAAAATACTTGAACTCCCCCGCTTGATTCAACATGGTTGGGACAAGCCTCAAAGGACCTTAAGGAGATCCTCAGGGTCCTTTGTCTGCTAGGTTCTATGCAATGCTGGCGGAGATTTAAAACATAAAATAGCTAAAAACATCAGACTTTGTGGTTCTCCAAAGTATTTGGAAAGTTCTGTTTTTTTTCCACCTGTTATGGAAATGTTTCTTTCTATAATCATGCTTATGGCAAAATCTTTTCATCCATCCGCTTGTCAGTTAGGGTAACTGGTTGCTAGTGGCTATCTCCAGGATTGGCTATCGGTGAGAGGCGGGGTACACTCAGGACAGTTTGGCAGTCCATCGCAGGGTAACCATAACCAAAGACATTCAGATCTAAGGGCAGTTTAGAGTCACCACTTCACCTTATGGCCATGTTAGACTGTGGGACCTAGCTAGAGTACACAGAGAGAGCCCACACAAGCACAGACTGAACATATAAGCTCCATACAGAAAGACCCCAGAATAGGGGCCAATTTGATTTGAAATCAAAGTTTTTGTTATTTCTGAGATGTTTGTTCATTTTCATCTTAATGTGTTGCACATGCATTTCTAATTTTATATTATGATTTGACTATATTGATATAGCAGAATAATTAGATTTTATCAAAAACGTACCACTTCTGTGAAGTATTCTGTATATATTTAAAGGAGGAGTCTTGTTAAAGTGTTACCTTCAATACTCTTTGCACAAAAACAAGCTACGACTGTAAAAACGCCTGCCTTGTCTGTAATTTATTTCTAAAGGTTCCTACTCTAAGGTTCAGTTGTGAAAATATCCGTGTCTATTATTATTTATCTACAACAGCACTCCGACATATCTGATTGAATATAAGAGTTGAGTGAAGTTTATGTCTACCGACAGTCCCTGAAGGTAGCTCAGATGATAGGGGGACGCGGGAGGGGGAGTTGGTGGGGGTGTGACGTCATGTCAGAGTGCCCCGTCCATGTTTGGAGGAGAAGTTTGCTTCGCTTCGACAAACTTCAGACACCAAACTGTAAACGAGGGGGACACAGTAGATACGATGAGGCCAGACCGTTAAATCTTTTTTTTTTATATCAGGTCCGCTTATTTTAAGTTTACAGTTTATCATTCGCATCGTATTAGTTTTATTGTTAGAAATAACGTTGTTTAGAAAAAAAGCTCGCATTTGGGAGTGAATTTGAGGTTCGCTCACGGACCTTCATTTACATCTCCGTTCAGCAGGCCAGCCCCGGCCGCTATGTGTTGTTTCAGCCTTGTTTCCGGTAAATGAAGCATAGAGAGCCTCTGTTCTGGCGGCTGACCCGCATCCTCCGTCGGTCGGTTTCGTATGAAGCGTCGTGAGAAAGAGACGTAGGGTTGGAGGCTCCGCCAGCGGAGCCAGGCTATGATGGGGATGCCCAGGGGAGGACGGCTGTTCCTGGCGACGTGCCTCTGCTCTTTCTTCGTCCTTGTTCTTTACTTTCAGAGCATCACCAAACCAGGTAAGACATTACATTTTAGAAACGATTGTCTGTATGTAGGCAGATGTTGATTTTATTGTTATTACGTTGTATTAGACGGCATGGAGTTAGTTCAATAAATAAAAAATTAACTACATAACTTTTTTTTCCGTTAAATCAAGCAGAGGATGGAACCACATAACCTAAAACGGTGTCACCAGAAAAGACTGACGGGGAAAAACGGTTTATATTTAAAACATAGAAAATCACCTGAGCTGCAGTTATTTAAATGTCTCGTTAATGAAAGAAAAAACAACAACAAAACGAGTTATCCAAAAGACTGTCACAGCAAACCGTTAAAGCAGGTTTACCACAGTAGAAAAAAAGACCACACTCGGTGCCTCTGCTTTGAAAAGGGGAAAACCAGGTGATATCAGACTGGCTCCAAAATTGGAGGTTAATAGATTAGAAAAAAAAAAAAAACAAAACAAAAAAGTTAATATCAGTTATAACCAGAATGGAGGACATGAAAACATGGGTGTGACCTGCTTTGTATCCAGCTGTATGATCTGCTGGGCTTTTTTCTTGGCTAATTTTCTTCCCTTTCTGCCAATCAAGCATCATTTAAATACCCCAGCAAAGCCCACCATCCATTTTTGCTACCATGGTCATAGTGTACCTATCTTCTGATGGCTACAGCCACCATCCTAAAACACATGTTGTTCAAAGGGGCATTAGTATGAGGTCTTTAATGTTTTTTTTTGTGGTTGTTTTTTCTTTTTGGCTTGCAGGTTGCTTTTTTTTGGGGGGGAGGTAAAATGGGCGCATCTGTGTGGGTGTAAAACAGATGGTTTGATTAAAAGTGAATGAGAAGATATATGAATAGGCCCAGTGTGAAGACTGGAATGTTTTTAAAACCCCCTCTCCGTCCCTCCAAGAGACCCCCTGCTTTCCATGCCTGTATCCCTTCTTCCTCTTCATGCTCTTCTATCTCAGGCAGAACCCTTTCTGCTCTGCAGTTAACACCATGGTTTCTACAGGTTTTTCCACTGAGGGGTCATAAATTAGGCAGAAAGAGGGTGGAAACGGTTCAGTGAGATGGTTAATATATGCTGAGGCATAAAAGTAATTTTATCAGCATGTTTGAAGAAATAAGAGGAAAGACAAAAGCAGAAGAGGATTCAATACAAGGGTGGAGAAGTTGACCAACAGGTTCTTGCTTTTTTATCTTCCAACGTCTATGTGTTAGATTACACTGTAATAAAAGAATTCATAATGTTGTCTTTAGACATACTAAAAGATGCTCCACACCTGGCAATTTTCAAAATCCCTGGAACTGTTTTAAACTCCACATTTATTACCATAAGAGACTGGCACAAGTTTCTGACCCCACAAATGAGATACAATCTCAGTGACCCACCTCCACACGAGCCGAGCGCCCTGACTGTCGGACCTGTTCAGGCTTGCCTTTTTCAACGAAAGCCACACGTAAAGCTGTTTGGAGCCACATTACACAGTACTAATTCAGAGGATGTCAACAAAGCATGGGCTTTCTTTAGTTACTGGTTATGCACTTGAAAGCGAGAATGAATTTAACATCCATGTTTTGTTCATTTCTGTGTTACTCTGGTGATTCTTAGCTTTTTCATTTTTTACTCCTGTTTGAATTGCGGAAGGGGACACAGGCTAGACGAAGCTAAGAACATTTAAAGTTCTCTTCCGTCAGAGATAAGATGTCATCCGACCTAGACTGATAATCCGCTTTGGAAATGACTTCTCAGTTGTTGCATATAAATTAAATAATTAACATTTTATCATGTGACAACCGCAGATTTGACATCTTTTTTTGAGATTTGTAAAGGCAAATGCGTAGCAGCGTATGGGAGTAAAAATGAAAAAAAAAAAAAGTAGTTTCACATTGTTTGTGCATGTCCTGATTGTAGCCGTTATTGGACATAGAGACACTCTTTACTAATCAGTGGTACTACACTGAAGTGCATCGATCTGGTTGGAATTTTAGTGGTGGCCAACAAAACATTTTGCTAAAATGTTTCATGGACAGATCAAAAAGGATAAAAGAATGTCGGCATGTGTGTGTGGAGGGTTTCTGTCTATAGTTTGGTGCTTAAATCCAGGGGTGTGTATTCCTATGCTCCAGGAAGTAAGCACAGGTCGTGCAGAAGTGAGACCAAAACAATTAGAAGAAGGATGTAAAACTACTTAACTTCAATTTTTTTTGCATCCGGATATTTTACTCAATAGTGGATGAGTATAGTGAGTTATAAAGGAGCTGTATTTCTTTCTTTATTTTAATGGATTTTATATCAACTTTGACATCAAAGATGTTTAAATATATTTCTTGACATTGTGTCTCTGAATTTATCAACCTCGTTGTTGAGTAAATTATTTCTACAGATCTCGTGCTCCTTCAATTTCCTGTTGTTGCAAAGGGATTGTAGTAGATTTAAGAAACAGATCTTCCATTGTTTATAATGGATTCATATTTACTTTGGAGTTCATACAAGAGCTGCATGAGGTGTAAATGAGCTTTTTATAAGTTGCTCTTATAAATCAAAGTTTTGCCAGTTAGTCAGAGCTAATATTTGTTTGAATTTCATTGTTTTTGCTCTCTTAAGTCTTCAACATAGACAAAATACCTAATAACACTTTTGCATTTGTTTGTTTTAAACAGTGATGAATGTTCTGCGGATCTGTTGTAGGAAAGAGAAGGAGTCAGTCTCATGTCTTAATGGTTATTACACTTTGTAAGAAAGAAATAGCTCAGTTTTTATAGATTTTAAAGCGTTTTAATATAGATTATATCTAAATATTAACTGCTTTGACCGTCCTCTTGATGTTTGTAAAGCTTCATAAGTTGTGTGTTACGGCTCCAGGATGTGATTAATTCCCAACAGTTATCAGACTGAAGTCATCCTGTGGAGAAAGTGATGCCTATGATTCATTTTTTGCGTAATAAACATGGTCCAAATTCTACTGTTTTGTAAAGGTATGATTACCAGAGTGAACTTTACTTAACTGTTGTTGTGTTATTGTGAAATATAGTTAAATAGTTTGAAGTTGGAAAAAAACAGTTTGAAACTGTGTACGTTTTGTTTTATAATTGGTAATCTGATTCTTAAATGTCAGTTGTGCTCAACAGAAGTTTGCAAAATTTTGCAAACTGGTTAGAATGTGGCTAGAAGTTCTTTTCCCCCCAGTTGCATTATGGGCTTTGCTTTCATTGATCAGGATTCTACTGTTAAAAAAGTAAAGATATTCTTCACACACATCTGCTATAGACGGATGGGAAACTTGTAATAGATTGTAAGAGCTTTAGTCAGAGAGTCAGTCACAGGCCTCTTTGTACATTCAGAGAAGCAGAAGTGATTCACCGCTCAGGTGATAGAAACTGCCCACTGTCAACTTTAATGATGAAACTTAATGGGGTCCAGTGGAAATTCTTGCAGTACCAGTAAAATACACTGCCTGGCCAAAATAAAAGTCACCGCCTGGATTTAACTAAGCAAATAGGTACACGCCTCCTATTGGATAAGTACTGCATAGGCGATTATCTTTCAGCTGGCAACAAGTTATTTAACCCCAGCTGATGCAATGAATAACTCCTCATTTCTTAAACAACCATGGACAAAGACACATCCTCTGGTCGTGGAAAAGACGTTAGTCTGTTTAAGAAGGGTCAAATCATGGGCATGCATCAAGCAGAAAAAACATCTAAGAAGATTGCAGAAACTACTAGAATTGGGTTAAGAACCGTCCAACGCATCATTAAAAACTGGAAGGATGGTTGGGAACCATCGTCTTCCAGGAAGAAACGTGGTCGGAAAAAAATCCTAAATGATCGTGATCGGCGATTACTTAAACATTTGGTCAAATCAAATAGAAGAAAAACAACAGCAGAACTCAGGAGTCGGTTTAATTGTGAACTCAAAAGCATTTCCACACACAATGTGAAGGGAACTCAAGGGGTTGGGATTGAACAGCTGTGTAGTCGTAGGAAAACCTCTAATCAGTGAGGCTAACCAGAAAAAAAAGGCTTCAGTTTGCTAGGGAGCATAAAGAGACTCTGGAGGAATGGAAGAGGGTCATGTGGTCTGATGAGTCCAGATTTATCCTGTTCCAGAGTGATGGGCGCATCAGGGTAAGAAGAGAGGCAGGTGAAGTGATGCACCCATCATGCCTAGTGCCTA
>JAUZNJ010034217.1:0-12807 GCA_034780135.1 Jordanella pulchra | reverse complement strand
TGATAGATGATCAAATACTTATTTCACACAATAAAATGGAAATTAATTATTTAAAAATCATGCATTGTATTTTTCTGTATTTCTGTTTTAGATTCCATCACTCACAGTTGAAGAGAACCTATGATAATTACAATGTTCTACAAGCTTTGCAAGTGGAAAACCTGAAAAATCCACAGTGGATCAAATACTTGTTCTCCCCACTGTATGGCTCTGCATCTGCTACCGTTATGTATTTTTCATTAGACTCAGAAAGATCTGCAGGAACTATTCCTCATGGGGTTTTCTTTAGCTGTGTAAATCACTTTTCTGTGTTTTCACGAAGCGCTGAATTCAACTTTGATTTCAACAAGTGGAAAATAATGGTTCTACAATGAATAAAGTGAAACCAAAAACACCACTGTGGAAACTTGCAGATGCTAAAATCTTTTTCTTTCTTCTGTCATTGGGTAACCACTGTCCCCCTTGGTTTGCAGCAGCTCAGGGACGTCTGTAGGAAGCTATATTTGCTTTAGTGCATGTGCAACGTGTGAGTGAAATGTTTTAAGTAGATTGCCTTTGAACCAGTGTTGTGTGAGTCTGACCGCATCCCCTGGCCTCCCTCCCTTTCAGATAAAACCTTTTTGTTTCATATTTGTCAGGCAAGATGGCATTTTAGCATTTCACCAAACTCCCTGGCATTTGCTCCATCCTTCTTCTTCACTCTCTCATCGGGTTCCCTTTACCCTAAAGAATCGTCTTACATACATTTATTAATTACAAGAAAGAGATGTTAGAATAACCGTTAATTTTGAGTGGAAGTGATATGTCAACTTGAAACTACATCAGGTATTCTTACTGTGGCAAGGTGCACTCTACAGAGGGCCCAGTCAGGTTTGAACCCCAGACTCCTGCGTGAAAGTCAAGCGCGCTGACCTGTCAGCCAAAGGGATATCCAATAGAGACAGGACCCCACACTGTCACCTTTGGCTGACTGGTCGACGGTGACATTCTCCCTCTCAATCAGGAAAGTGGAGACAATGCTGGCAATTTCTGTTGACTTTTAATTAGAAATGAAATGATTTTTTTGAAGGCCGGCAATCTTAATAAGCATCCTAATGTTTACAAGGGCAGTGTTATTTGATTTATATGCTGAAATGTTGTCAAACGGAAGAAGGAGGTCATCAGCATAAAGGGATACTGTATGCTCCACACAGCCTCCAGTTTCTATCTTTTTATAGGTTGTCTTCATCTCAGACTCTGACCTCCTGGTAACTTCTGTCATCGTGATATTCCTCACATCCTCGGTTCTTGTGCTCGAACAGTTTTTCTAAGCCCTCTCTCCCAGGCTTTGCCTTCTTTCTTTCCTCCTCCACCCAATGGGTAAATCCAACCCATTTTCAGCTCTCTGATGTCACCTGCTCAGACCGCAGCTCCATAGCCACTTGATTGAATACGCACAGAACTCAGCAGACTTGTCTGTTTTATTTCCTCTCTTTGTCTTCATAGAACTTTTGATCAAAACTGTTCAATATTCCGCAGCAATTGTCCCCAATATGAAACTAGACAAAGTACGGCTCTCCTACCGAGCTGTTCTTCTATGAGATGAAGTCCCACTGCTGTTAGTCTCCACCTCCCTGGAAACCTTTCTATCCTTCTTTGCCTTAGATCTTTTCAAATCACCTATTCCTCTTTTTCAGGTCCCCCCTGATTTTATGACAGCTGATTTGTTCATTGTTTGTCTTGCTGCAGGAACAGGATCCTGCTACGTCGACTCTAAGGACAGTAGTAAGCACGCAAGCATCGTTCATATTATTTTAGGCATCAATTAAACATATTTTGGTCTTTTTCTGAGTGCAATGTCTGTTGATTCAATTACGATTCATGGCTCTCATGGGAGGAATAACACAATAAATATCATCACCTGAATTCACGCAATAAATCATCAAACCGAAAGCAGCGACTTTTTGGTATCATTACTGCGACATTCATTCCAGTTAAAATATGCTCGTTTTTTTCTCCGTATTAAAAAGAAAAACAGCCCAGAAAGGAAAGTTAAAACAAATAAATATATCTACAAAGTTGTTTATTTTATGCATGGTGCTCTTCTTCTGATGTTGAAGTGTGGGTTCACAAAAAAAGAAAACATTAGAAATGTTCATTCCTAGTAAGACAAAGAAGTGCCATGATAAATAAGACAGCTTAGTGACGCTACTAGAACATGCAGCTAAGACGGTTTGAATATGCAGCACATCACATGAAGTGTCTGATCGGAGCGGGCAGTGCGACATCGCTGGTTCCCAGCAGTTCTGAAGGTCTGACTCAGCATAAAATCTATCCAGGTTTTCTTATTTCATCTCAGTGCTTGATAAAAACTGACTTATTCTAAATCCTTCTGTTTGCCATTTTCTTTAGACTTTTCGTCAGTTTGTATATCCTTAACTTTTCTCCTTTCTCTTGTTTTAACCTGAGAAAATGCTGCTGGTTTCCTCCATAGCAGGAACAAAGACAGCAAACTGCACAGTAAAACCTTTGAAGAGGATACAAAACCATTCGACTGTTATGTTTGCCAGAATTTGAGCACTAATCATAATGATGCTGCCTTTAATAAGTGTTGCTCTTTTTAATTTTATTGTCATCAAGCAGCAAAACTGGAGAACCATCAAAATGAAAGAGTGACACACTGCCTAATAAGAAGTTCAGATAAAGCTAAAATAAATTCAGGTGAAATGATTCACTGCTCAGTGAAAAGGGAAAAACAGCCAGGAATGATCTCAATAAACAGCTATGGAGTCAAACACGGTTCTGGGTCTAAATCTAAACTATAAAACACTAAAATACAGACATGGTAATAAATAAAAAAGGTAGTTTCAGTTAATATTTCCCTCTTAGTGTGACACAAGCACAACAACAACAACAGCTGAAACGATCAAATGGTGTCAAATTACTGCGTAGGTGTTGAAGCCAAATCTTAAAGAGGACTAATTAAGTCATTCCTCCAAATCCAACGGCCTGCTTGGATAAATTAATCCTTTTATACATAAGATGAAAAAATATCTTTTCACATTGAGAGGGAAAATAAAGTATTTACTGTACAAGAAGTATCAACAAACTGAGAATCGCTGTGAGGAAGGTTGCAGTCCAGAAGAATCTCACAGTCAACGCATGTTGTTAAAAAACTCTTGACTTCCAGGATTTTGGTAACCAATTCTGATGGTAAGAAAAGCTGTAGAAAAATAAAGCTGAAATCTCAAGATTAAAAGACCAAATGCCCTTCAGTGTTTTTCTTTTTTTTTATCTCCGCACAAATAGGAGGAATAAATCAATTTATGTTGTTTTCTGTTACTATGAAAATGTTTCTTTTTTGAATTTCAATTTTATTCAAAAATTTAGAAGATTGCTCTATAGATGGACGGGGGGGGGGACTGCTGGAGGTAAAGCGCCTCTTGGTTCTGATCAGGTCGTCATGGCGAAGGCAGGGCAGCTGGGCTCACTGAGGTCGAAACAACAGGGGCATCTGAGTGGGCCGGAGTCCAGTTCAAAGCTTCACTGCTCTGGAGAAAGAAGAGAACATGAATGCAGCAGAACTGCTTTCTACAGACTCCTCTTTGTATTAAACACAAATACTGACAAACACAAGGTTGATTGATTGATTGAGACTCCTGTCTAAAGATGTTCCCTCAGTAAGGTCCCACATTCACATAGTCCCTGCGGTGTCCCTCAGAGGTTAGACCTTGGCCCCACTGTCAGTCACTAATTCCCACACAGACCCACTCACCTATTAAATTCAACATCTCTCCTGAAGAAGTAAAATCCTTAAAGGACACCAACCTTCTGTCGAAGGGGATTTTATTCTGTTTGAATCTACTGCTCATCGCATGAGTCAGTCAGAGGAACATCCCAGAGCTCAAGGCTAAGATGACCCATGAGGCTCTGGGGGAGGACTGAGGGAGCAGGAGAGCCAATCACATCCTGAGAGGGTTGCAGCTTAGTGATAAGTAGCCGAGGAAACCAAACATCAAGCCATCGGCTCAATAATAAACCAAAAAAGATAAATGATCCTCGGTTATCTGTGCTCAAATCAGTGATTCTGTCAACAATGACTGGAACAGATTCTGTCAAAAGTTAAAGACGTTTCTTTTTGCTCTGGAATGAAAGAACCAGCAGATCAAACCCTTCTCTGACTAAACAGGCTAAACTCAGAAGCAGTTTTTATTGGTAAACAATGTCAGATTCAATCATCTGTTTTCAAACCAATCTTCACTCAAAACAAAACTCCCAGCAACACTGACTAATCAAAAACTGACCCTCATCTTACAGCCAAACATCTTGTATTTTTCACCCTGGCTTCCTTCTCGCTGACGCCACTCTGTGGTTCCTCTCTGCAGGACACGGACTGCAGCAGTGAACCCAGAGATAAACGCATGAGGAGGTATGAAGAGTAAGAGATGGATGGAAATCCAAAATAAGATGACTGAGCTACCGAAACCACTGCAGGGTTTTAAAGGGCAGCACTTTAAATTGTCCTACGACTGAGATCTGCTGTATCTGTCAATAATCAGCCTTGCTTTAAAACTGTTTTGTAGCTTTACTAAATGCTGTTACGTTGCATTGTAATATTTCTGTCTGTTACAATTACAGCTGCCCTCTTTTCTAAACCTTCTTACTGCTGCAATCATTCTTTTAGGCTTCAGACCTGCTGTTTTTCTTCATCATAGTGATTCTTAAAACGTCCTCCATGGTCTTCACATATTCTGTTGCTTATTGTTGCATTAAAGCATCACACAGTAACATCAGATTTATGTTGACACATTGATTCGTTAAATCCACCGTGATGCTGCTGTTATCCGTTTTTAATCTGCCATCTTCCTCCAACTAAACCTACAAACTGTGAATCCCTGAAATTATTCAAGTCAGCTGTTTGCTGGCTGGTCGTTAACAAGTGCAAAAAACTACTATGAAATAAAGCTTTTCTGATTGTGATGCAGACGTAACAAAACTCAACTGGTGTTGAAAAGGTGCATAAACCCTCTTTATTCCACGTTCACCATGGTGCAGATTTCTTACAGCACTCTGACCCCTGCAGGATATCCTTTTTAATATCAGCCAACCGTATTGAATTCAGTTTCTGTATTCCCTCTATTAGCTGCTGCAGAGTCATGGAGGAGTTACTGTAACATGAAAAGGTGTTTGTCTGCTTCCTGATTTATTGTTTCAGAACATTTAAACAATCTGGTCAAAATCACAAAGGGCAGTTTTTAAACAGAGGTTTTTAACAAGATAAATGGCGAGAATAACGACTTTATTTCTAGAAGTGATTGATGGAAGGGAGCAGAAACCTGCAGTCAAAGCTACCTGCTCCAGACAGGAAGTCAGACAGGAGGAGGGGAGAGTTGATCGGGAGCATTTTAAAACACATGTGAAGCAACGCGCTGCACATGGAACAAAGCATGTGTGAAGCTGTCGTTAGTTGAAATGTGCCGGAAACACTTTACTTTACTAAGGCTTCTACTGCCATGAAATAGCCTGATCTCCATCCACCCACTGTGACCCTACAGCTGCAGATGATGCCGATCAGTGGGACGCTGGGAAAACAACAACCTGTTTACCGTTTCATCAGCTGCCTCCTGCCTGGTTTAGCAGAGGAGTTCATCAAGTTTCATGCTGCAACATGTGAGCTGCAGCAACAATGAATGTCCCTTTGAGACTGCTAAAGTTTTGCTGAACTACACTCTGTGTGATTCACAGCAGCTGTGATGTCAACCTCTGAACGATGACTCGACACTTGAACTAACATGATTGGTGTGGTTTAGAAGCTCCTCCAACACAACCTCTCCCTGCTGCATCCATGAAAGGCTTATTTACGTCGATCTGCACAGGAAAACGGTTTGTGTCGAGCAGCAAACCTCACATTTATCCAGTTATCTTTAAATTGTGACGTACAAAAGAAAAGTCATTAGATCCCTGCTGTTTAATTAGGATATTCTTTTGGATTGACAGACGGTTTGTTTCAGTAACTCTGCAGGCAGTGAGCTCACCTCCCTGCTCATCAGTAGATGCGTCTTCTAGTCATAGTTTCCTATTGTAGCTGACAGGAGTTTGGTTTCCTGCGGCGATAGTCCATCTGAGAGTCACCTAAATCCCACTTCCTCTCTGATGCTTCTTTAAAATTTGGTTTTCACCACATCTAGATCCTTCAGTAGATGAAGCTGCCTTCGTGTGATAATCCTAAACGTTGATACTTATGTTGACAAACAGTCTAAACATGTGTACCTAATAAAGTGTCCCATTAGCTCATAACAGAGAACCGAGCCTCACCTGGACTACTTACCTCCTTAATCTGGAGTTATCTCTGTCTCCTGGTGTACGACCACTTTGGTCACAGACATATCTGGGTGCTGCTCCTTGGCCTCTTTAATGGCCTGAGCCAGAGCCTGCAGCGTCACCAGGAGACACAAAACACTCCATCAACTCCACACAGCAACAGCTTTAATCACCGTTAGATGGATCCGAATATAAAAAGACCCCCCCCCCCCACTTATGAGACCTAATATCCACCAGTTAACCTTCTTTAGCTCAGCTTTCATCAGGGCTGCATGTCTGTGACGCCTTTCTATGAAAGGAAGATAAAAACCCTCAGTAGTGAAGTTCCTCCGCCGCCCTCCAACCCACACCATGAAATACTCCTTATGAAACCTTTCTAACCTTTACCAGAATCACTAGGAGCTAAGCTTCCCCCATGAAAACATCCTCTTGCTGTTTCTCTAGATGCCACCGAAGCCGGAAACTCAACCAACATGAAAATACTGGATCATTATTCTTGTTATGATCAGATTCTGTTTGTTGTTCAGCAAATGATCTGGATATTTATTCTACTGATCTTTAAGTGATCCAGTCTCATTTGCCAGCAGTCAGTATTTCTACTTTTATCTCCAAACTAAAGGACAGGCGGTTCCTGCTGCTCTCTGCTTTTCACCTTATCATGATCAATCGCTGTGTCTCCGGTGATGACGATCCTCTTCTCTATCCGGGTCTCGGATATTCCTCCTTTCACCGTCTACAGCAGAAGAGTTTAAACAGGCTCAAAACACGGATAAACTCAGATATATCCATCTTCATCATCGCTAGGCAACCTTTGGATGCAAAACAAAAACAACCAGGAGGGACAAAGCAAAAGAAGCTGGACCCCCAGACAGATGGCGGCAGATATTTCCACCAGGAAGAGATGAAGAAATGAAAATAATACACAGACAAGAATGAGAACAATCAACAGCTGAACTGATTGAGCTTGGCCTTAAAAAAGACTCTGGGAGGAAGTGTTGAATGGGATGTAATTGCATCAGTCTGTGGTTGCAGTTCATTCAAACTAAATTAAACCTCCTGATGTTGCATTTTCACATCAATTATATTGCAGAAGATGTGATTTTAAAAGTGGATCAGCTGGTCTCTTGCCGTGTTTCCTAATATTTTCAAACAAAAAAGCATCTGGTTCATTAATCAGGGAAGAAATACAATATTTCCTGCTTGGATCTGCAGCTGCTTGGTGTCCTGCAGCAATAACTTCCTGCCCCGACCTCCGGGAGGAACGCCTGCTTCCCATGTGACCAAACACATCTACACTCCATGTTGGTACAGCAGGCAGACAGCAGAGGAAGTGTGACTGCTTGGTGTCTGTCATTTAATCCTGTGGGAAGTCGTCACTAACTAGCAGTTTCTTAAGATATTTGTGTTTATGGATGATTGCAGCTGCACAGCTCTGCACCTTCCTACCAACACGCAGCATAAAACACTTCCACCTCAAACTGGACATGGGAACAAAATGATTACTCTTTGTTTAATGAGAGAAATAACTTCAATCTGACCAAAGAAATAATAAACAACATTTTTTATCATTCTGTTGAAGTATAGTTGAAAAGCAGAGCCTACATTTCATTTATTCATTTTCAAATTGGTACTTCTGCCAGATTCAAGTTATTTCTGTGACTGTTTCCTTCAGAATAACGAAGGGAACCAAAGTTTCTGTGTTTCTGTAAAGTGCTGCAGCGTCTCCACCTCCAGACTGCAGCAGGTTTCTTCTGTCAGGATTTTGCATTTCAACTTATGGATGTGCTTGTTTTTCTTTTGGTCTATTTTTCCACTGATCTATTGAATATCACAGAACTATTTTTCATTGTGAGATTTACAATTAAATGAGAAAGCAACTATTTCATTTAATACTTTTCTGTATTTATTCTGTTTTAAGTGTGAAGCTCTGATCTTTGGTTAGAAAATAAAGGGAAAAGAATTGGTTTCTGAATAGATTGACCTGCAGTCAATGTTTGTGTTCATTCTTTGAATTCAATATACTGCTTGATATATTGGCTCCTGATGAAACTTGATCAGTTTTGTCTTCTCCTATGAGGACGTTGACATCAGCCTGTAACATTTTGTGTTGGGAGCTCTGGATGTCCTCCTGACTCTTTGTTTAGTCTGTCCAACAAACACCACATGAAAATAATACACAGATTAGATGAGAAGGACAGATAGAAAACAGCTAAACAAATAGCTTGCAAATTAATCTGGCATCAGTTTTTATTGTAACAAGAACCAAAAACTGACTGATTGTTGAACTATTTCCCTCTTTACTTTTAATAGAAACTTCCTTTTACCATCAGGACACCTTTTACAACAAGTAAGAGTCTGCAGAGCAGAGGATCTTTGACTGGTCTAGTCAAAGCTCCACAGACTTTCTATAGAATCAGGTTGTTCTTCACTCTGGGGGACTGTTTCTGTTGCACCTTTAAAAAGAACAATGAAGAGCAAACTATCACTGCTAGCAGCGGGCCGACATCGTCCCACATGCTCTGCCAGAGATAACCGCAGCTATCTGCTGCTGTAGCTTCCAGACAGACCCACCAGTGTTGCTATTAATCGTTTCTGAGTGAAGTTTATGTCCAGCAGCGTTGGGCTAATGGCACAGCGTCATGTTTGCTAATGAAGGACAGAGGAGGGTTTTATTAATGCAAGGAATCACTGTGACACTGTGGGAAAAAGATCCATCTATTTTCAAGTTTTCTAAAATGAAACAACTGTGGATTTAAAGCTAGCAAATGATCTATGTATATAGTTTGATATATTTTTAATAAAACACTAACTGGGCGAAATTAATATGTTAAAGTTTGGGTGTTTTTTCCCCTCGATGAATTAAATCTATATTCAAAAATAAGTTCTTATATGATTTAATTGATGATCTTAAACATCAACAGGAATAAAAAGAAAACACAGAAGAAAAGTGAACAGATTTAACACTTTTTTACACATAGAAAATGTTCCATAACCTTAAAACTAAGAAAGTGAGACGAAGACTTGTGGCCTCAGCAGTAGAAGATGACTGAGATCAATTCGCTCACGTTCCTCTCAAACGTTTTCTGAGCAGAGACTGTTTATGACATTTATACTTAGGACCAGCCTGGACTTTAGATGAGCTGCTATCATCCCTTATTGAAATCGGTTTTCTCTTGTGGTGTTTGGTGACTGAATGCACAGACCTTGGTGATCTGGGTGGTGGTGGTGGTGCTGACCGTCTCAGAGGTGATGGTCTGGGCACTCAGCAGCACTCCTGCATCCTTCTCTGCTAGGTTTTCCACAGGCTGTCGGAAAAATGCATCAAATTATTATCTTTTCAGGACCAACATACTGATCTCATAGTTTGGGCGCCTTCAAACTATCCATAGTCCTTAATCCTTGTATTGTTTGGAAGGTTAGAGGTCTCGTGCTACTTAGCTTTAAAATCAAAGATTTACTAAGATTTGACTCCAAATGTTTCACATTTATTTTCTAACAATCTAAATATTTTCCTTGAAGTGAATGAAAGTCTCTTTGAACTCTTAAGGAAAGTAATAGGAAGGAAATAAGGAAAGTAATAAGGAAAGTACAGTTTCATAGTAAGAGTTCCAAACAGCGTCGTTGGAGCACAAATAAAGCTTTGCTAACCGACTGCACTTTGCTCTGAGATGAAAGTCAGTCCAGGATCTAAGTCCTGTAGAAACAAAGACGGTTCAATAATCGGTTTCCCAGAGCTGTGAGTCAGAAAATGGTCTTTATATAAGATATGGTTTCACCACAAGGAGGAGTTCACTCTGTCCAAAGTTTTACCAAGTAACTTCCTCTGATGAAGAGCCTCTCGGGTCCACAGACAACATAGCAACAGTTTAAAGGGGTGAAGAATATTGATATTGATTTACAATCTTATTTTTTGCTTATGTCTTGCTGCTACAATATGTTTCCTCTGTCGGAAAGCTTGCTAATAAATGATTATGATACTGTAGCTTGATGCGTGGACAGTCATGGATTCCCTGACGGTCCTATGGAGAGGAACAGAGCTGGGTGTGTTCTACAAAATGAATTAGGTTATTAACGCTACAACCCATGGGGTGAACATGGCCACTGAAACAACAAGAAGTAGACAGTATGGTCAGATAAACCAGGAATGAACTGGAACCAGTACTCTGCTACACGTCCTGATGTCATAATGTCACTTAAAGGCAGGAAATAAACTGGCTTTACAGCTCTACTGTAAAGATACATGCTGATGTCATCACTGCAGACTCTGTCCAGTAACAGGATAGTTTTATCTCAGTCACAGCTTGAAGGCTGTTAACGTCGCACCACAGCATGTTTGTCTTCTCAGTGTTTAAAGTTTCTATCATTACATCTACAGTCATCCTACAGACACAGAAAATATTGATCTTGTTTGATTACTTTCTCACTGTCTTGACGGATTAAAGAGAATCAATTTATTACATTTAACTTCATCAGTTAATAATATTTAAAGTTTTTTCCTTTGTTTATCAACAGCGAGGTCAGTTATTAATTAAAGGCGTTTAATTAAAGATGTTTTGATGAATGTTCTTGTCCTTCTTATAAATGGAGAAAACATGTTGCTCTGGTTGGTTACTGCAGCTTTGGGGTGTGAATACTTTCCATCTTCTTCATCACAGTAACCAGGCTGCAGGCAGTCAGGATGTTCATTGGTTCTCTGCAGGTTTCTCAACAAACATTTACTTCCCTTTTCTCCTCTTTTGCTGCAGATAATATTTAATATTTTACTCTTTAATTATGAGGATTTATACCTCTGCCAAGGCACAATGCCTCCGACTGATCATGCTCCTTGGCTACTTGGGATATCCATTTGGTGCGTGACTCCTGGGTTCACCTGGGAGTCTGCCCCCCCGTAGTGCACCTTGCCACATAACCATTGACAAATGATTATATTTTGGTATTGATCTGGGTGTGAAGGTCACAATATGTTGGAGGAATGAGCTGCTTGGCGGAGGTCTGCGCTCTCCAAGTGCTTGTCTAGTTTTTACATCTGTGTGAACAGTCACTGTGCTGCCACAGGTGTGCAGAGGATGCCCAGAGGAGATGCTGCAAGGCACACCCAGCATCCATTCTCCTTATTTGTCCCACAGAAAGAAAGTGTGGAATATGTAGAAATCTGACTCAGGAAGGTAGGATACTGGAATGCTTGACTAGAAAGCCTAAAGTGTCTGCAGACAGTGTGCACAGAGTCAGTGGCGCTCACCGTATGACTGATAAGGTCCAGTTAACCAGTTAACTGTTAACCAATCTATGGCAGTAGTTTACAATGGAAAACTAAACTGAGCTAAACTGATTTAATTCTGTGCAATGAAATTTTAATGCCATCATTGAAGTCTTCTTGGTTCCAGGAGGAGTTTTATACAGCTGTACACAGTTTGCTCACAGTGAGGAGATGTCTGGGTTCAAAGGACGGGAAACATGGCCGACTTCAGGCTTTTAATGAGGTCATCAGTTTCTGCTCCAAGTATTAATCTGAAGCGTAGCAAGTCTGAGCATTTTAATATCTTTATCATAATGAAATCTTCTTTAATTTTTATTTCATTTTTGTGATTTCTTCATCATCTGCTGGGGTAACAGCATCAGAGCAAATGACTGAAAGAAGCTCAACCAGCTACCCAGACCCTGAGGGACACGAAACTGCAAGCTAAGCACGCATCAGTGAACATTCCTCTTTGCATTTTATTCAAAGCCGTTTCAAACAGCAGCTGGGAAGTATTTAGATCTTTCTAACACCTTTATTTTTCTCCTCTTAAAGGCAGCTTGTTTCTAAACACGTCATTATTTACATCTGTGTGCACATTTAAATGGAGGAATGTTGACTATAGGTGATTGAGAACTTTAGATAAGTTCCAAAAGCAACGACAAGTTTGCAATAAAAAAAAAACGTCAAACTGTAGAAGCACCAGCTAATCATTGGGTGACATCAGTTCTTCACTGGTGGTTTTATATAAATCTGCCCTTTTTAACAAGACGTTTATAAGAACAATAGATTAGGGAGGAAACCTGCACCAAAACTTACTCATATATACACAATAAAGATCTTCCACCTAAAATACAATCATTTATTAACAAAATACGTGCAGCTAAATGGTAACGAGTATCATTCCTCTAATGAAAGAATAAAGAAATCTAACCAAATATAGTCAAATTTGTGAAATGAAACCAATCAGAATGAAAATGAAACCAATCAAGTGATGCATTAATATCCCAGTTTAGTGATATCACTTTTAAGAACAAAGGTTTATTTTGAAAAAGGGACAAATTAGATTGGAAGCTAACAAAGAGCAACAGAAAGCAGAAAAGTGAACTTTATTTAATCAAGTGGTGCTTTAAAATCCTTCTGTTAGTCTATAAATCACTGAATGGATCAGAACAGATTTGCTGTCAGTGGATAAACCTCCCAGAACCTCTCAGGTCTTCTAGTTCCACCAGAACCAGAACCAAACATGGAGAAGCAGCATTTAGTTCCTC
>JAUZNJ010034216.1:0-12807 GCA_034780135.1 Jordanella pulchra | reverse complement strand
GTGACAGTGACCCTAGCCAAATGAAAAACTGGTGAAAAAGAGTCAGAAAAGATGAGGAGGAGAAAAAATGTCAGTGGTCTCCACCTGTAAAACCATTCCTGTTTTGATGGTTGTCTTGTTGTTGCCCCTCTAGTGCATAGAAATAAACGGTACAGAAGTCAAGAGCTAGACCCTAGGGGTGTCTATCTTACTTCGATTTATCTCAGCTTTTGTATTTTCAAATGTGTATATTTAAGTCCTTTTTAGCCAAAACTTCATATTAATTTTTCCTCATTTCCCCTCTTTCCCTACCGTCATCATTTCTTCTGCTGCATTTTTTATCCAGTAGAACAATCTTCTTTTATTTCACCATATCAACCTTTCTGTGATTTTTTTGTCAGATTTTAATGGATGAAATTCTTCTCACTGATTAAGTTACTTGCTATGTAAAGGTCTTCCTCTAGTTCCACTGATCGTTGCCCCTTTTGTTTTTTACATAGTACAAACTACATGTAACAGTGATCATAAGGGGATCCGGTGTCTCTCTCTGCCACTATCTAGCTCTGACCCCACCTGGTTTATTTACATGCTGTTTTCCACTCTGTAGAGCATATGAGTTAATGTGTGTGAACGAGAGAGCATGAGAGAAGGAAAACATGTATGCTCTTGTGAATGTATATGGAGGAATGTGGCTTGTCTGGGTGTTTAAGAATAACTGTGAGGAATGTTAGACTCGCGATGTTGTTGACTCCCTTGGATTGAGCTGAGGGAATATTTTTCTCCCTGAATAGAAAGGCTGTAGCTCTAAAAACACACCCGACCTGAATCACTGCTTTCAAGACCAGTTCGACTTTATCATTTATTCTTTACCTTTTGGGCCAATAGGAACTGAATTTTACTTTCTAACATCAGAACTGTGTAATGGCAGAGACTGGCAGACCTTATTTGAGAAATCATTTATTCAATAGGTCTCAATAGATGTCCAAGATGTGTCTCTATAAGAGGGGAAGTGTGGATGAAATGCTGGCAAATCATACAGCAGGTATTCATGAAGAGTTGCCAGAAAGTTCTTGTGAAATGTTCCACAGCCTTTCAGTTTGTGAATTATAACATTTTGTGTCAGTGTCACAGGATACAGTCATGTCAGTATTTTTGATTTGGTCACAAGCTAGTAGTTAGTTTGTTGTTGTTCTGAACCACTGGAACAGAAGTTTTTGAATGGGGGTGGGAAAAGATCCAGCTCTGAGCTGCGACATACAAGCACATTTTGTACATTTTTCAAATGATTACTTTGCTGTAGCAAGTTCCTAACCGTTCAGTATGTTTCCTTACGCTGCAAATTTGCCCTTACTGTGCAGTCTCTAATTCTTATTTTCTGGTTTTAGATTTGTATGCATCTGCATGCTTTTACACAGGTTACATAACTCTCACCATTTCTTTTTACTCTGTATGCCAGGCTTACCCAATCTCGGTCCTCGGGGGCCAGTGTCCTGCAGCTTTTACAGGTTTCCCTGCTTCAGCTCAGCTGATTCTGATGACTGGAGTTCAACAAAAGTCTGTTAATCAGCTATCAATGGAAATCAGCTGTGCTGAAACAGAGAAAGCTCTAAAAGCTGCAGGACACCGGACCTCAAGGACCGAGACAGGGGAAGCCTGCTATATGCCTTCGACTTCCAGTACAAGACAAACTACTGTTATCTGTAGAAATACTCAGGTGGCTCTGTTGTCTTTGATTGTATCACAGATTAAGGTGATGATAGGGAGCTGGTGGACTGTTTTGTGGTATATTGTGGAAACAACCATTTAATCCTGAATGTGAGCAAAACATGAAGGGTGATTGTAGGTTCAGGAGAATCGGGAATAGGTCAAAAAGCAATACCATAATGGAAGAAGAAGTGTAGGTAGTGGAGGACTTTAAATACCACAGTGTTCACCTGGACAGCAGACTAGACTGGAGATGCTGCTATGAATCCATTTACAAGAAAGGACAGAACAGACTGTGCTTCTGAAGGAAGCTTAGGTCTTTCAGTGTTTGTTTCAAGACGCTGCAGATCTTGTGGAGAGTGTGATCTCTTCTGCCTTGATATTACAGAAGCATCATCAGAGCAAATATCTAAATGAGCTCAAGAAAATGTCCTGGGAACATCTCTAGAATCTCTGGAAATTTTAGCAAGAATATTTTTTCATAAAAAGAAGAAAAACCTTAGGATTATAAGACTGATGATCAACCTTCCTTTCTACAGCTACAATAACTTGTTGAAACCTTTATGAGAGTTACAACAATATTCAATTTTCCGTTTGTAATCAATAATGTATTTTTGGATTGAACTGAAACAAGTGGGACTTACCTTTAGTTGTTTTATATTATTTGGCTTCAAACTATCATTGTCCACTTTAATTGTTTTTTATTTGTCATAAAAATACCTATGAAATGTATTTGGTCCAGGGGCCACACTTTGGACAAGTCTCCTGGGACCATGGTCCAGCGACCTCTCCTGTGACCCAAAGGCCCAGTGCATGTCAAAAAGAGATAGTTGAATATAGATGTATTTCTGTAGATACTTATTATCATTTTAATAATTCAAATGAGTTTTACTAAACATGTTAGTCTAAAGGAGGCAAATTAGAATTTCAAACACAGATACCATGATCCTCTGAAAAAAACTGAAGAGATATTTTGTGTAAAAGATTTGTTTTTCTAGGAGTCTGGACTTATTAAAGCTTTTTGTTTATTTTCCTGTGGTTTTTATGTATGTGATTTCCTTCCTTATTTAGGTGTTTATTTATGGAAACCTTCCCCCACATTCATTAGCTTTCGCTCGTTTTGCAACTGTTACTCATCTTGATGTTACACAACTTGAAGCTCATTTGATGCTGTCAGATTTGTCTCTTGCTCAGTTTTATAACCAAAATGTATAATAAAGTTGTGGGGGGAAAAAACAAATAGGGGCGGTGCTATCGGTGTTACTATGGTAACGACGGTGACGTAAAACTCGTCCATCCTTCACGATGCCTGTTCTGTGAATAAATATACCGTTCCCAAATCACGCCTTCTGCAATAATCGGATAAATTTCATTTTTTTTAAGCTTCGGATATTTTTGTTTCGATGTGTATCAGTATTTAGATATCTTATTTTGCTTGATATTTTATAGAAAAACGTTATCTACATCATCTTCTACGGGGACTTTATTCTCTTCTAGGGGAACTATATTCTTCCGCCTAGCGCTTTTTTATCGCGGAAGGATTCAGTGAAGTTTTGTGTCCGATGAAAAAAAAGGCGTTGTTCGCTTCGTAGCAGTTGGTTTGTTTTCTTCAAATCTCTGGGTTTTGTCCTCGTTGTTCAGCTGTTTTCTTCGGTCGGTGCCCTTATTTAGATGGCCAGCTTCCCAGATTGTGTAAATGAAAATGATCTAGGTAAGTAGTTTTCGGCTTTGTGAAGCTCGGGACAATGTTACGTAGTAGCTTTTCTGAAAACGCGAAATTGTTTCAGGCTTGGTTTTTCTGCTGCGAATTGCTTAAAATCCTTTCATTTTTTAGGAGTTGTTTATTTTAAAGTAGTATTTCCCTTGTAAATATCACCTCGACTAGCTGCGTGACGTTCGGGTTGGATGAAGACTTATTCCAGCCGGAGTCGCGGTTTGTACCGGAATGTAAGCTGATACCGAGCCCGTTTCTGGGCTTCATATCCCGCTAAACCCACGGAGATGTTCACACATCGCTTCATCGTGGGGCCTGGTTCATGGCCTCGGCCTCAGACATGCCCCTTTTTTAATAGAGGGTGCCTCTGATGGGAAGGCATGTAGTCAGGCTCTTATCAGTTAGCAAAACACGAAGGACATTTGACATAGAAACTGTACAGTTTGTATTGTTAACCTTTTATACTTTAATCCACCCTCTTCTATTTTATCAAAACGTAACACCGAGTTAGTCAGAGAACATGGAAATGTCTTTTTATTGATTTTTGAATGCTATTGGCCTTGGCCCCACAGGGCTTGGCCCCATCGACCGTGTCCATGTCGTTTGTAGCTGTGAACACGTACAGTGCAAACAGTGATCCTGTGGCCTGATAAGGAAACCCTCCCAATGTTGGCATTCCTTCCACTAAGGGAAGGACCTTATCTATGCGAGGCATCTGAAACTGGTTGCGTGAATAATTATACAGCTAAGGTTATGGAAGCATTTCAAATGGCATCCTCATAATGATTGAAGTCAAGACAGAATATTCTGGTAAATCTGAAACCAGTGAAGCTAAAACCGGTTCATCAAAGCCTCAGTTCTGTTGATGTGGATGGGTCCAGTTCACAACAAGTCATGCTCTGTTTGAGTTTCCCCATGCGGGTCTGTTCTGGATCTCCTCTGTTTTTTGTTTTTTATGTTGAGGCTAAATGAGCAGAACATGTAATGAACAGTTCTGGTTGGGTCTGCTGCATTCTTATATAATAACACTTGTTTCCTTCAGACAAGGCTAAGTTCGTCGGTGAACTCCTGGTCCCTGTTGCTCCCTTTGACCAGAAGTCTGGACGTGAGACCTGGACTGTAGCCTTCGCACCAAATGGTTCCTACTTTGCTTGGTCTCAGGGACATCGCATTGTCAGACTCATCCCTTGGACTAATTGTTTGAGGAACTTGTAAGTATCATGTAAAATGTAAGAATTACTCTAAACATTTGTCTGTGTCAGCATCTGGAAGGGTTTGTTCCTGAGCATCCTGCTGACGTATTGGCATTTAAAATGTGGCCCTCGGGGACCTGAACTTAGCACCCACCATTTCAAAGCAGACAGAGCTGCAGTTTAGATCTGATCCAAACATATTTCTACCAGGAGATTAAAAATGTTGCTGCAGGAGGGGCCCAATGGACCATGACAAGGAAATTATAAAACAGTAAATCATACTTTAATATAATACTGCCTCTCTTTCCAAATATAACCGATGTTGGGCTGAAAACATTAATCAGATTATTGATATTATTGATACAATCATCAACTAATTGGTGACTCGAATCGTTACCCAGAGTAACGGTAGACGGACTGTAAAACAAAGAATAACCTTCTCACAGCAGCAGTTAAGGCAAAACTCTGCTGATATAAACTAAAAACTCTCATAAAGTTGGAAAACATTTGTGACATTAAATATAAAATCTTCTTTATGTATTTTTGTAATTCTTGTGTAAATGTATTTTTCATTTGAAATGCAAAATGTTTTTGTTTGTTTTTTTTTTCCTAAGGTTAATTTATTTAGAATATAAATTTACTAAAAGTATCTCTTCTAAGTTTGATTGATTGGAAAAAAACCAAACAACAAACAAAGCAGTGGAATAATTGATTTCTAAATTGATTGGTGCAGCTCCAGGCGGATGTACTGATATTTTGATCCAGTATAGGTCAGTGTTTGTCCCACTACTACTTTACACAGTGAACCTGCTGCCATGTTTCTATAGTGATAATGAGAATGTATTCAGATAGTCTAAAGTCTTTCTAACCGTCTCCCGTCTGCATTTCTCTCCATCTTTAGTTCTGTGAGCGCTGGTGAAGAAGGTACCAATCCAACGAGTCCCAGGCGTTTGTCCCGTCAAAACAGCGATGGCGGTCTTACTGCCCTACTAGCTGATGAGGCCCGTGAACACACCATCGACTGTGGGGACATAGTGTGGGGCCTTGCCTTCGGGTCCTCTGTGCCAGAGAAACAGAGCCGCTGTGTCAACATCGAGTGGCACCGGTTCAAGTTTGGCGAGGACCAGTTGCTGCTGGCAACAGGTCTCAACAATGGTCGCATTAAGATCTGGGACGTTTACTCTGGTGAGTGGCGCCTGGAATCCACATCTTTTTCCATCTTCAGCAGCTAAACGTTAGAAAGAAAACTGGAAGCTCTCATCTTCTTTACCTCTGTCTCTGCTGGTTGCTCTACACTGATTGCTGCAAAAATCAGCAACTACTGATGCTGACCGGTTTCTTTCCATATAAATCTGGTTCTGTTCTGACTGAAGCTGAGTCTAAATCCCTGTGATGGACTGTTGCAGGAAAGCTGCTGCTGAATCTCATGGACCACGCTGATGTTGTCCGGGACCTGACGTTTGCTCCTGATGGCAGTCTCATGTTAGTGTCCGCCTCCAGAGATAAGACCCTTCGTGTGTGGGACCTGAAGGACGATGGTGAGTCATCAGAACCGCTCATTTTGACCCAGTGTTGATGGTTGGGATGATCTGGGATTCTGTCCTTTTTTTAAGGGTTAAAACTTCAGGTCAGTTTCAATCCTTTAAAAGTTGTTTCATTTTAGCTGAAATACAGAGCTATGAGTTGGAAACGCTGAAACAGCCTTAGTTGTTGTGTAAACGAGGGAAATGGGGTCTTCCTGTATGAGGAAGCAACAGTTAAGATGGAAACACCTTCTCTGCCTGTAAAGCTGCTGCCCAGTAACATTTTTAGCTGCACCTGCTTCAGATTCTGGAAAACATCCTTAGAACTTTTTGTTATCCAATCATTTCTCCATTGGTTGAATTAAATGGGTGGATTAGTAAGATGACCTGTATGTTAACGTGTCCAACAGGTAACATGGTGAAGGTTTTGCGAGGACATCAGAACTGGGTTTACTGCAGCTCCTTCTCTCCGGACTCGTCCATCCTGTGCTCGGTCGGCGCAGGCAAAGCGGTACGTCTTCATCCTTCTTCCTCCTGGAGATTCAGTTTGTTCAGTTGCTTGTGATGTTATCTCCAATCAGCCTTGTAATTGCTAAAGTTTCCAGCTTTCCTGTCCCTTGATTTGCACCCAAATGAAACTGCTCAGTGTCATTGGTTGTCTACCCCTGGCTCCTCTGGGGCTTACAGATCTAGAACAGTTCAGGACCAGACTGTGGAAGCTCTAGCCAGAAAGAAAAAGAAAGCTTCTTACTAATGTGTTTAGGAAAAAAAAGCTTGTAAATGAAAGATTAGCTAATATAAAGCTTGTTTTAGGTTAGATTACATTTGAATGACATTTGAAATAACGTGAATGTTTGCGGCCCTTACGGCCTCTAACTAGAGCTGGACTAGGCTGAGCATGGTGCTGATGGTAGCGGTTCTGTTCGGCTCTGTGTCCCTACAGTGTGTGTCTTGCTCTTCCTGTCACAGGTGGTGGCAGAGCTCAGTGTGTGATTGGTTTTGAAAGGAGCGCCGCGCTGACATTTGAGCAGCCGGTGTAAACCATGGACGCACAGTTCACAATGCCCACAGGCCTGGCCAGGGGCACCTGACCCGCAAGGTCAATCTGTACGTAGGTGCTGCTCTGTGTCTGTCTACCTCCTCTATTTATTTTGGACATTTCACTTTAAAAATGGCAATATTTTCATTGAGCTGGTGGTGAAGATAGTCCTGTATTCCTCCACCCCTGCCCCCCCCCTGTCTGTAACTAGCTCCAGATCCCTTCTGCACACAGTAGTTCCTGTTTCAATGCTGCAGCCTTTCGCTGCCTCTGGCAAAGTAACAACCAGACACTTTAGCAACACTTTCTGGCCTTTTTTTTTTTTTTTTCTCCATCAAGTCAAACACAAGCACCTTACCTCACTGTGCATTTCCAAACACCTTTTATTGTCATTATGTAATTATGAGAACAGAATCCTTTAGAATTGGCTTTTTATGTTTTATTTGGACTGAAAACTATTGATTTGATGCTTTTAACAGCAACAGATGAGGAGCAAAAGATTGAAATTTCTATAAACTGATTCAGCAAAACTCTGATGCAAAACAACAAAAGAGGAACTACTTTATTACAGAAGAGAAGGGAAGTGTCTCCAACCCCCCCTTATGCATCAGGTTTCAGTTCATCTGCATAGAAATCAAAGATGGAGGCAGCACTCTGCTCCTAGATCTATATTGCTATGCTGCCCTCATACAGACTGAACAGTTAAATCCAGGAGTCTTAGCTGTTTGTGTGCATGGACGTGTGCGTGGACATGAATGCAACTACTGTCTGCCGGAGGAATCAGCCCTTTGGCCATAAAATCTGCTCTTCTCTTGCAGTATGTGTCTCTCTCCGTAGGCTCTGTTGGAGACGCCAGCCTTTTGTAAACACACTGAACTAAAACTCTGAAAGGAGAAACCGCTGGAGTAATTTGTTACCATAAGTTTCTATCTGCTTTGTTTTTTCTTTTTTTTTCTTTCAGAATAATATTTTTAAAGTTGATTAACTGAACATTAATGCTAGTGATACCCTGCTGTAGTTTTCAGATTAACTCTAATGTCACTGCTAGTTTAACGTTACCTTGGTGACACTGAGCCATACCTTGTTTAATTCATGCCTGATTGAGTCGTAGTTTTTTCTACTAAATGGAAATTAGTGCATCCAGTTGCTTTCTCATTTATTCCATCAGCTTCAACCAGTCCTTGCTTCCACTTGCAGGTGTTCTTATGGAACATGGATAAGTTCACGCTGATCCGGAAACTAGAGGGACACCACAATGATGTGGTGTCCTGCGAGTTTTCACCTGATGGCGCCCTGTTGGCCACTGCCTCGTATGACACCAGGGTCATTGTGTGGGACCATCAGAAGGCCACCATCCTCCTGGAGCTGGGGTAAGAACCGCTGCCAGTTCTGGACTACAACTAGCATGTTGGGTTAAAACCAGGCCTGCAAACCTAATTTCCCTCAAATTACTGTCATTTTTTACCAGTATCATAAATGCAAGTTTACTTTGGTTTTTCTTTCCATGAACCACAAACGTGTAGATGTTTCACTCCAGAGCTTAAGTTCTTTTTTTATGACCTTGAACGCTTTGCTTGTATAGAATCTGTTGTTGAAGGACTCTGCTGTAACCTTTGTGTGTAGAAAAACAAAAAAGAAATCTCCTCCAGCACCGCCCCTGATGCTGTTCACAGTGAGGCTAACTCTGCTGTCGTCCTCTCTAGCCATCTCTTCCCCCCGCCGTCGCCCATCTTTGCTGGAGGGGCCAACGACCGCTGGGTCCGCTCTGTTAGTTTCTGCCCCGATGGCCGCCACATCGCCAGTATTACAGATGATAGGTAAGAAGTGGGCGTCTAGAAAACTTCACGTCCAGATGCATAAACTGAACCTGGATGACTGAGAACCTTCATAGAAATGTTCTGCACTGGTTTTTGACCCGTTTTACGCAGAGCTATGGGTTGTTTCACGTCTGTGTTCTCCGCTCAGGTTGGTCCGTTTCTGGAGTATTGAGGAACGGGCTCCTCAGGCTGTGGCCTCCCTGTCCAACGGTCTCTGCTGTGCCTTTTCTGCTGAAGGAAATGTCCTCGCTGCTGGGTAAGAAACGCAAGCAGTCCCAGACTGTCCGTCCGGCCTTCCTTCTTTCATTCACCTCTTCATCCGTCCACTGTCTGCAGGACCCGCGATGGAAGCGTCCACTTCTGGGAGTGTCCCCGCAGCGTTGCCAGTCTGCAGCACATGTGCAGGATGGCCCTGCGCCGGGTTCTGAGCACCCAGCAGGTGGAGGCTCTAGCCATCCCCACCCCCCTCCAGGACTATCTGACCTACAGAGTCATTTGATCTTCCCACCAGCTGGAACCTCTCACTGCAGCAGTGTGCTGAAAAACCAACAAGTACCTTCTTTAAAAACCCACAAACCTTCTCGACCTGATGTTGACTTTCTCTGTCGGTTCTGAGCCGTGTCCCCAGCAGCTCTTCAGAATTTGACTTTGTACATATTTATTTCGACATGGCCGTACTAAGGCCGGTGCAGTCGGGTTCTTCTGGGTTTTCTGTGCTTCTGGAGATGTGGAGGTCCAGTTCTACCGGCTCCAGTGACTCTTCTGTTGCTCTAACTTGAAACGGCTGTTGCACTTAAAGAGGCCTTGCAGCGGTGCTTGCTTTGAATGTTTTTGTCTTCAGGTTCTGTTTGTCTGCAGCATTGGGGGTCTGTCCTCGGTATCACAGAGCTTCTCATCTGTACCTCTCCTCCACACCAAACAGGAACGTTTGACTCTGTCCAGTAATGTTGGGTGTTTTCCTCTGCCAGTATTTCCACCAACATGAGAACCAAACACTACACCCTCTGGGTCGGTCCGGTCTGTGACCCTCCTCCTATCATTTCAACCTTTTATTAACTGCACCACCTACAGGTCAGAATGTTTTCACTCATCAGCTTCACAACGTTTGATTAAAGTTTCTTCATCTATGTAGAACAGATTATTGAAGGTGGAAGATTTTCTGCTCATTTATAAGAATATCAGTATTTCTGTATTGTTGGGAAGGAGTCGGACATGTTGACCCGTCCCAGGTCACATGGTCTGTTCTGGTTGATTTAAAGGAAATGTTATTTTAATCGGGTTCTGAAGGTTTCTTGGATCATGTTGCTCCCAGTCGTTGTTCCTTTTGGTCGGGTTTTGTACATTTTGTAAATTCTTTTACTTTATTGGTTTTGTTTTAATGTGAAAATGTCAACGCCTCGTTTCTTACTGTTTAATCGTTTATTGTATGCATCAATCGGTCCAATCACCTCCCTGGATTACTGAAGCAATACCTGCGGCCACATCTGCCAACGGATCCGCTGACAGATGAACCAAATTCCAAGAGGGAACTTCTCCCTAAAGTGAAGTGTTAATCTGAAAGGATCTTGTTGCTCTGGGTTTGAATGAAATGTGAAAGAGGAAAAGGGTCTTATCGTTGAATCTCGTCACACAGCAGATGGCGGCGTAAAGTAAATGCCAAAGGTTTTCCTTCTGTTTATTTTTTTTTAAGAATGGCTGAGTAGCTGTAACACCCTGTGGAGTTATGGCCTAATCAAAGCAGACATGTTTTCTATATCTGTTACCAGTTGATGGAGAAGCTCAGATAAACTCTGACGTTTCTAAATATCTGTGAATGTATTGAGTTTTTGAAACCTTGTTTAAATAAAGACTTTTTACAATAATGACTGATATTATTCTCCAAACACTTGGCTGTAGCAGTGAGTTTGGTTCAGTGATAAATCCAGACTAGATTTGATGCATCAGTAAAACATTGTTTATCAGAAGCAAAGTCCAGCGTGACGAGGTGCTGGTTCCTCCTAGTTCTTAACCTTCATGGTTCCTCCTATCAGCAGCAAATGTAGAAACTCCATGACCAACTTGCTTCAAGGTTTTATCTGGTTTATTATTGACAGAACTTCTCAGAACTACAGGGTGCTGTGAGGGACAAACAGAGCAGCTCACAGGTCAGCACAGATAAGCACGCAAGCATATTCTCTTCCTGCTATGTGTAGTCATTGCCATGTGTTGACTTCCATTGATCTTGCAGTTATTTTCTGCTTAATGTCTTAAATTTAACCTTTGGCAGTGTGCAGCTAACCCTAACATAATTCAATTCACACTTTAGTCCTAAACTTGTAAAGCAAGGATCAGTAAAATATCCTCAGTTTGATGGTGAAACAGCATAAATGGTCCTCACTCTGATGCTAAAGCAGGAACACACAGTTCAGATCACCAGCTAACCTGGTAGTCCTGTTCTTTTTCACTGTGGGAGGAAGCCAGAGTACCTGGAGAGATCCCACACATGATGGGGAGAACATGCACACTTCATGCAGGCGGTGGATCAAACGCAGGAGCTTCTTAGTGCAGCGCTGTGTCAATGTAATTTGATAAGAGGAATAAATTAGCGGAGTTCCCTTTAAACAGAACCTGTTCGGTAGATGAACTGATTCTTTGGTCCAACTTTTCCTCCAAGTCACCTGACTGGATTCTGATTGGTTCATCCAAGCATGGATCTTTATAGCGTGCTTTAGCTTCCTCCTGGTTGCCACCGCTTATGTGAAATTGTTTTTATTTGATCTATTTCTTTCCCCCTGCAGCCATTCAGCTCACCCTATTATACGTGATCACTTGAAATTATAAACTTCAATATTAAAGCTCCAGACAAGCCTTTAAAGAGACCAAATATTTTAATCCCAACCATCACCCAGCCTCCCATCAGTCATATCAGAGATTTCAGCATCAAAGTTGGAAACCAACCAACCGAGCAGAATGAAGGTCCAAAGGTGAGCTTAAATTAGATGCTACTGTTAGCAGCCTCAGACAATGACATTTGAATAAAACCTCACTGCATCCACCACGACTGCTGTCAAACAGTTCTATAAAACACAGCATGATATTGTGAGTCATCACAGCTCCGTAATGCTGGGAATCTGATGTAGGACCAGGAGGGTCTGATGTGACCATGTTCAACACAGACTGGTTCCCAATGGTTGGCTGCTGGTGTTCCACCTCATTCTCTGACCCATCAAATATTGTATTCTATGGTCAAACACATGTAGGAGCCAAAGATGTGACGGGTCACAGAATATGGTTGACCCCTGTATCGCCTCACACTGCATAAACATTACAGGATACAATGTACAACCAGTGACGTTTACTTACATTAACTAGAGTAACCTTTAATATACCTTAAGTGTAAACATGATACCCAGATGAAAGAGGAAAGTTGTAAACTTCTCAGAGACAAACTTATGTTTAGAGAACATTGAACACGGTTCTGGACACAGAACCGACCAGAACTCAGCTCACACTAACTTGTTGTTTCCCCAATATTGACATAGTTGTACCTGTAGCCTGCACTCCTCACACTGTGGCTTCTGGAGCAAGAGTTTCCAACTTGAAACTAAATAGTTCTTACAGGTAAGAGACAAATGAGCAGCCAGAAAACAGGTTGACGAAGAACAGATTAACCCAATAGGACGTGTCAAGAATCTCAGCAAAATTTGTTTTTTTCTACCTTATATATACAGTGCGGCAAAAAAGTATTTAGTCAGTCACCAACTGTGCAAGATCTCTCACTTAAAGATGAGGCCTTTAATTTTCACCATAGATAAACCTCAACTATCAGACAAAAGGAGGAATAGAATCCAGAAAATCA
>JAUZNJ010034215.1:0-12808 GCA_034780135.1 Jordanella pulchra | reverse complement strand
TGACAAACTCCAGAAGACTCAGGGGAAGGCATAAACAATCACCTTGATCAAAAATGACCTAACAAACAGACCATAGTATGTGAGATTGAAGGGTCATCTGTCTAATCAAGAAATTAGCAGCACAGGAGCACCACAGGGGACAGTGCTCTCACCATTCCTTTTTACTTTAGTTCCTATAATCTGGGGAAATACTTGGATGGCTGCAGTCATTGGCTGCATCAAAGATGGACAAGAGGCTGAGTACAGGGAGTATCAGTACTGTACGGGATCAGAATAATCAAATCCTGAATGTCAACAAAACAAGGGAGATGACTGTAGATATCAGAAGCATCGGGGACAAGCTGAATCCTGTTCATACATAGGAGAGGAAGGGGAGGTGAGTGGAGGAGTATAGATACCTTGGTGCCCAGCTGGACAACAAACTGGCCTGGAGACACAAATGTGTTGTAAATATTATTTTATATGTCAGAAACTAGTAAAAATATCAAATATTGTTCTATTCAGAATAAAGCTTTCATCAGACTGTAAAGTCAAGGCAGTGAGTCATTGCTGGATCAAATCAGTCCTCTAACGGGTCAGTTTCCTGAGTTTTCATCAGCTTACTGATTAAAGTGTTTCTGAGTGTTCACTGATAACACTAAAGGCTTAACATGTGCCATTAATTACTCTTTTAGGCTTTGCCTTTGTATGTATGGCATCTGATTCCCTTTCATCACTATATTTTTTCTACAACAGTTCCACTTTAATAACTGCTGGTTCTAATGACTTTGTGCAGCTAATGATCCCAGAGTGATCCTTTTTTTACAGCTCTACGTCATGTAACGAGTCTGATGACAGATCAGTCGCTAATAACAAAAACCCAACAAGAATCTAATCTCCTCAATCAGCCTTCCTGTTTCCTGCTGTGGCCACACTGTATCAAAGCTCTTCATCTTTGAGAAGAAATAAAACCTACAGAGCAGGGCCAGAACTCAGCTCTGGTGTTTACATTTCTGGAGGAAAGGGGCAAAAATGACCAAGACTAGCAAAAAATGCAAAACGTACAAACAAACAAACAAAACAAGCTAGAGTTATAAATGAGCTTCCAATATGACCTTTGTTTTAAACCAAGCACAAAGTTTTAAAAATCTGAAGGCATCGACTGAAATGAGTGACACTTAGGAGCAAAACAAAGTTTCACAGGGACAAATGCTTGTATTGTTTTGGTGAAAACGAACATAGTTATGTGTCAAAGTCAACATCCACCTGGATGATAGCCTGACTGCTCAATAAAATCCAGAACATAAAATCTCCCTGATCTCTTTGTCTGTCGATTGACAATCAAGTTTGTTTTAAGGGTTTGTTTAAGCTTTCAAAAGAAAACAGGACAAACCCATACATCAAACTTAAAAAAAACAGGAACTTGAGGATGATACTGTAAGGAGCTCCACTGTCCACGGACTGAAAACTGATACCTGAGTGATACTGCCATAGTGGATCTCTGGGTTTGTTTCCATGGCGATGAGGTTGCTGCTGTCGCCTTTCTGCTCCCCTCTCTTCCACATTGTTCCCCACCTTCTTCCTTTTTCTGTAAAAAAAACCCTGTATACACGCAAACACACAGGTAGTGAATGTCTATGAGGATTTTTTTTCTCATCATCACATGTTCGTGTGCTTACACTGATCTGTGAGCCAATATGAGAGGTGGGCAGAGTACCCAAAGATCTGACTCAATTGACAGTAGTACTACTGTAATACTTTTACTCCATTAAAAGTAAAAAGTAGTTATCTAACATATTACCTAAGTAAAAGTAAAAAGTGCTTAGTAACACTGGCTACTGAGTAATTCTTGACTGATACAATCTAATTTAATGTTCAAAATCATGTATCAGATAGATAATTATAAGCAAATGCTGCCATTTTAAAGTACAAGATAAAGGAATTTAAAATATAATATCTGACATGTTTTCAAAAAAATTCAGGCAGAAGAAACTTTTCCCCAAACCTAACCTAGCATAAACTAATAAAACCTATCTTTACAGTAGGTAATACATATATATCAGGAGAGGATATATAACTCCCAGCCACAGTTTCCACTGTTTACTATAGTCAAATGATCTCAAATGCCTCAAGTTATATTCGGTGAGTTCAGCAACTGGATATTTTACTCAAGAAAGAGTAGCACAAAAATGTTACAGTACAGGTAAAACATAGGCTTAAAGAACAACTACTTAGAAAACTACAAGATGTCTGTAGCATCCCTCTGTAACATATAAAAGCAGCAGCAGCAGATAACAGACAGCTGGAGCAGAGTCCCATTAGGTTGCACCACTCACCTGCAGACAGTAGCCGTGTCCTCTGCAGCTTCTGCTTCGCTCAGAGTCTGCAGCTGTCCTGGGTCTCCAGCTGCAGGCGTGTAGACCACACCCTTTGTAGAATAATCCCGCCCTCGTCAACTCCTAAAACACCGAGGTAGCTTGAGGTTACCTGCTACCACATGCTGGAAAGAAACACATTTTTTGACCTGACTCCATTGGACAAACTAAACGAAATGCAGGAGAGCTAACCTCTTGGGACTGAGCTGTCCACTTGTGTCTCCAGGGACAGGGACACACTTGGGGACAGTGGTATTCACATTGTTAACAGTGAGGAATAATTTGTGGAAGAGAAAGGACCCCATCTGATAACCAAGGGGTTTCCAAAGTGGGGGTTGGGACCCCCTTGGATGTCGCTGTATGGTTTTCAAAGTCATTGTGATGTGATTCTTGACCACCATCCTCCCACAGTCCAAAAACGTGACTGTTAGGTTTATTGGAGTTTATGTAGAGAAACTTAGGAAGAGGTTGAAATGTTCTGAAGAAGTCCAGCTGCTTTTTTTTTCCAGTTTTTTTTTTCTTTTACCAAAAGGCAATCAAAACTCTTTAAAAATTATTTTGTTATATTATTACTGAGACTGTTTCTTCTGCTGCAGACAAAGTTCTGCTGAGTTCACAGACAGTTTAAGACAGACCAAATAGAGCAACACGGTTTTGTCTTTCTGTTGACTGGTTTATAGTGACTGACAAATTTCTCAAGTAAAACTGCAGCTTGTTTCAGGAGCTGATTGCCATGTTCGTTTTTTTCAACCTTCTTCTTAGCAGGTCAAGTTCAGATTGGATGCAGTCTCAAGATGAACCTTTATTTCAACTCTTTATAGGGCACTATATGTCAAGATTTCAAGCTGAGTGTTATTGGAGGACAGAAACGGGACCTTATAACTTTCATAACATTTAAAAAATATATTTTCAACGCAAAAATCAAGGTTAAAGTAATAGAGGAAACTCCTTTTTAGCTTTGCCTTGTATCCAGAATCTTATTTCAGTTCTCATGACCACAGTCATGAGGAATCACACATCAAGATATTTGAACTACAATGTATTGAGCCTGAAATTCACCCCGACCCACAAGAAGCCGATTAGCTTTTCCAGGTTCTTGCTGCAGAATTGTCACAGCTACAAAGTTGGGTTTTAAGTTCTGAAACGGGAATCTGTGGATCTGCTGCCAATAGAGAAAGAGGCCTAGTCTCATGCAGTCAGTGGTGAATGAAGGATGACGACCCCCATGTTATAAACTGACTCTAGATATAAACACCAGCATTAGGAAAACTACCATGAATGAAAGGTGTGATCAAAATGTCCTCCAGGTGTTATTCAGCATCCCACCAACATTTGCATGGTCAAACTGGGAATTTTACAGAAAAAGACTGAAAAGGGGGCCTTTTTTCAGCAGTTCGATAGATTTCTGAATAGACAAAACTTGTCTGTAACCAGAGAAAACTTTGGCCACATAACATGCAGTGGTAGCAAACCACTACGTGAGCATTGTTCAACCCTTAAGATCTTATTGCCGGTAGGTATAACTGTTCTAAGGACATTTTGTGGTCTGATACTGAGGTTCCCAAACCAATAGAGGAGGGAAAAGGTCAACACAGATTCAATATATTATCTATAAAATAGGATCATTAATTACTTATCAACTTGAAACATGACAAGGGAAGTCAGTGCAACGGTCTAAAATCATTCAGAACTTGTGGGTGGCTCGTCTTAGCCACAGGAATCACTATGGACTGCTTCCAGCACCTTGGCACTCACTGTTAAGTGACATCAGGAAGATAAAATAAAAAATAGGAGCCAACTGTTTCGCACAAGAAGAGAGCAGTCGACCACTGATACTATCTGGTCCTGGGCTTTTTCTAACCATACAACATAAGATTCAGCCACTGAAGTAACATAAAAAGGGATATGACCGCAGCAAAGAAGGTTGTTTTTCAAATTTAAAATCACATCACTAAAATCAGAAGAATCAAACCTAAGATGAAACATATTAAACTCATTTAGCAATTGGTTATCAGAATTAAAACCAGGGAGAACCACCTTCCTGTTGCACTTGATCTCTGATCCAACAATTGTTTTTAGTCCATTCTAAACTGGGCCCAGTCGTTGAAGGCAAGGTCTTTTCTCAGCTTTTCCTTGTAACTCAATCTTGCCTTTTTTATTTCATTCTTAACTTTCAAAGCAAATTCACCTCATCGAGGTTTCCCTCTTTTTGTTTAACAGATTTTTCTCCTTTGACAGAAACATAACACCAATCCAGAATTTTGTTGTTCATGGTGGGACAGGTGACATATTGATAAAAGTCCTTATGAGTTCTTGTTAATGAACAATTGTTAAGATTAGTGAGGATGAATACAGGGGCATCAGGACACTTAGACTGTAGCTTCTGTGTCACTATTGATGTGGACTCAGACACTTGCCCCTGTTACCTAAATAAGTCTAGTGTGGATTGTCTGCAAGCTCATAGGTTCTCCTCTACTAGCGGAAAAATAATGAGGCAGATGAAAGCTTGTAGAACTTTTATTCCCCTTTCTGCAAGAAAAAAACAACAACACAGCTTGAATATATCCGCTCTTCTTTTTCTCCCCCATTCCTAACCGTTGCTCTCTCCGAAGCTCGGTCCACTGCAGAAGAAACTCCCTGCTATACTTAGTCCGGGCAAGATGGCCTCGAGAGAATTGTAGACTAGAGGAAAGGCAAAGTGCCATCTACAATAGAAGAAAATATGGCGTAGTCTCCATTTTGCATCAAAAACATTAAAAATAAAAAGGGAACAGATGAAATGCCTCAACAAACAAGCAAACCTATTCGCTGCTGGTCGTCACAAGAGCTGCTTCTGTATACTCCTCAATAACTCTCTGCCCCCCTTCTTAAAGGCTTGTTTTTGTCATTGAGCAGTTGCTTCAGATCACTTATGACCTATGGTTTATTATTTGGGAAGCATTTTGCTGTTCTGTTCGGGAAGGTGTTATCTACACACAAGTTGATGTAGTCAGTCACACACTCAGTCATTGCATTGATGTCCTCTCTATGTGGCTGATGGAGTGGATCCCAATCTGTAGCCTCAAAACAGCCTTTCAGGGCCCCTCAACATCCTTTGACCATTTTCTTACAGTTCTTTTTAATGCAGGTTGTCTCTTATAAAGTGGCCTATACTCTGAGTAAAGAAAAAACAAGATAGTGATCTGATTTCCCAAGAGGAGTTCTTACTTCAGAGATGTAGGATTCCTTCACATTTGCATAAAACAAGTTTAAAGTATTTTTTTCTCTAGTACAGTAGCTGAAAACTGTTGGAAACTTGGCCGCGTACCAGAGAGTGAGGCATGATTGAAATCACCAGTTATTTCCACGACTGGATTTGGTTGTTGTGTCTCTAGCTTAACAACAACGTAACTGATTATATCACATGCAATGTCAACAATGGCAGAAGGTTGAATGTAAATGGATATCAGAAACTGATAAACTTTTGGGCAGGTAGTATTGTTAAAAAAGTACTTCTAACAGTTTAATATCTGGGCTGCAGTAACGAGTCTTCACAGTAACATGCCCTGCATGACACCATCTGTTGTTCACAAGAACTGCTAACCCACCTCCTTTTAGTTTTCCAGTCTTCTTTAAATCTCTGTCTGCTCGTATGGTCAGAAAGCCTGGCAGAGAGACACAGGAGCCCGAGATGTGATCATGCAGCCACGTTTCAGTAAAACACATTATGCTGCACTGCTGATATTCTGGCTGGGTCCTTGCTAGGGCTTGGAGTTCTTCCAGCATGTTTACTAAAGATCTCACATTGCCCATGATGATGGATGGAAGAGATGGTTTAAATTTGTTTTTCTTCTCTCTTCTCCTTGCTCTTGCTCTGCATCCCCGGCGCCTCCTTGTAAACTTAGCTGGTACTTGTTGATGTATTATTTCAGCTTTAGAGATTTTAATGAACTGCTCCAGGGTATAAAAATATCAACTTGCTACTGTTGCTGTGGTTACACATCATAACAAATTTCCACAAAATATTATATAGGACAAAAATATTATTAAAATCCCTCCAGTTTCACAGTACTCAACAACAGAGGTGAAAAACATCAGAAAAATTAAACTCTGATCCAAAAACAGAGGAATGAAATTCTCTTAAAAAGAAATTCAGTCAAGCTAGGAGAGTAACTCTAACATACAGCCACCTTGAGGCAGCGCAATTCTAGAATCCAATTCCTCTCCACTGTTGCTACATGCATGCTTGGTGCAAGGGATTTCTGTTGAGTCAATGGGTCTAATCAATCAGCTTTGCCTTGAAATGATTTGTTGTGAATTGGCACTATAAATGAATGGAATTGTGCTTTATAAGCTGGTATAGTAAATGAAACTACAATATGATAAAGACTGGCAATAAGAAACGCAGCCAAAATGAGTTTGTAATTTTATTAAAAGGACACTCAAATTAAGCATTTTTTTCATTAGTTTATTGATGTTCGAGGCTCCCTTAGCATGTTGTGTATTTATAGACAGAAAGAAGTGGTTTCTTGTTTTTATGAGGAAAGTTCTGCTGCCCCCTTCTGGACGGACAGATTAATTACAACACGCCAAGTTTCTAGATCAGTTATAAATATTCACACCTGTGTCTTTGCCTGAGAGGATCACAGCAGACTTGAACAGTGAGTGAATATGAGCCTCTGAACAGTTCACTGAGGGCTAAAGAAAATGTTTACAACAAACAGGTCCTTAAACTCAGGAACAAAATGTTTTATTGTTTCTGGAGACCCTCTTAAATTTGGAGCAACCCCAGAACCCTGAACTGAACCCGGTTCTGAAAGCCCTTAGATAATCCGACCAAGGCATCCTCGCAAGAATGGATGGAAACAATAACACACACACAGTAACATCTTTGGCAGGCAGCGGCTTCCTTAAATCAACCAACCAGAAGCTGCACACTGAGGATGTGATTGGGACACAGCAACAGCATGTAAAGGGGTCATGAAGTGGACTAAAAACCAATCATTTATGATACTTTGTTTTCTAAAAATCTCACCCAGACTGTTGAATGAAAAAAACACTTCCATAGCAAGGTTCTGGTGTTTATATCATCTTCAGGGAAGCTCACCTATAAGGGCCATCATACAAAGGGTAGCAAATACAGAAAAGCTGTTAGATCCAGCTTGCCAACACCAGTAGCAGAAATAATCCATTTGTCTTTTTGATTTTGAATAAAAAACTCCCATGATGAATGAAAATGCTGAAGGTGATTCATTCTCTAAGACCAAGGCAGAAACTGGTGGAACTGCTGTGTGAACATCCTGAGGACGTCTATTATTGAGCACAACACTACCATGTTCAAATAGACCCTGAAAAGTCTATCTGGAACATTATTCAGAGAAAAATCTGTATTTTTAACGGTTCATGGTCACATTACCTGACTTTTAAAAAAAGAATTAAGTGCTAGTAACTCACTCTTGTCACTTAAAGTTTTTATGACAAATTATTGGATTCTGCTGGCATAGTTTTTGTTATTTTTGAGCTTTGTTTTTGTTTAGATTTTTAGGAAATATAGCTTTTCTATGTATATTAACCAAAACAACATCACATTACTTCACTACTATGTATACAATTGGTCAACAAGCTGAAACAGAGGTGAGGAATGTGTAGTTGTGGGGAAAATACACACTCACACCCACCTCTTGTCTTATCTGTATAAAAAAAGTGCAAGATGATGTTTGATTCCAGGAGGGATACAACTGGAGTTATGCTGGGAAAGGTTGGGAGTTTGCTAAAGTTCAGTAAGGATTCTGTTGTTTCTAGTTGCCAGACACCCAAATACATGTATTTGCTCATAGTGCTACTGGTGTTAGCAATTCTGTTAAGCCTTATCCTCTGAGCTGTTGGCTTTCCACGAGACATTACAGCACGGTGGCTTGGTTGGGGCTCATTTCATAGCTGTGTCAACCGCCACCATCCGGTTTTCTGGTAGTTTTACTATACTGCCAGGCAATGGCACAATGGGTGCTTATGTCAGTTCCATGGCAAGAGCTTATATAGGCTCTAAAAGGATGATTAAAGCACTATAAAGACAGAAGCTTGGAGTATAAAGCCTTATAATTAACTGGATTTTGGTCTTTTTGGTATAGACATACAATGTCATTCTGTACCTTTAAGCCTTTAATATCCTCAAGTAATGCCTACAAGTAATGCCTATACTCTTCCCACACCCTTTAGCTTTCATTGCTCCATAACTGCAGCAGTCTGTCTAATCCCAAACCCTCTGGGTCTCATTTTATCCTTAAATACACTTTATTTTAGACCTTGAAGGCAACATTTTAGATCATGGCACATCGTTTCTCACAGCTGAGAAAGGCCCTTACCTCTCGGTTCAACTTGGGTTCGAAATAAAGTGGACTAAAGGAATCAACTGTGGAGGAGTTTTTACCTCAAAATTGGCACAAAAAAAAAAAAAAACAAAAAAAAAAAAATAAAAAAAAAATGAATAATTCCACTTGAATTCAAGGCAACAGATGAACCAGAGATTAAATGTATGAAAATATTGAAGATAAGGGATTGTTGTGGAAAAAGAGATTAAACTCATCCATTTATGATTCCAGCCAGAAGACTAATGTCAGATATTGTCTATTTAATTGGCTGTCAGCGGGATTAATGGAAACATTACATGGATCTTTAAACATTAAAGCCATCTGGTTAAATAAAACCTCTAAATGTACAGATAAAGTATTTAAATCCTCAGATTTCTTCATTTTCCAGCATCCAGCCAATCAAACAACAGCTTGCTCACAGATGGGTGAAGTAATGGGTCAGTCTGGTGTGAGGTCATCACAGTGATGTCACAGACAGAGATACAAAGACCCCTCATAAGAAAACACACACACACTTAAAAGCCCATTAATGTTAACGGTGATAAAGCAAACATCAGCAACACTGTCCCACATGGCTTCATCACCATCATTGTCGGTCCGTCACGTTTCTGAAGTCCGCTGACGCTGTTCGGTTTCCAGACAGGAAGTTGGTCTGATCGTCGCCAAGTAACTGATGAACTAAAGATTACACATGGGCTGTGAACGCAACAGGTCGTGCAGAACCTAAGACACTATAATAACGGCCAACCTGTGGATTGAACCGATTACCACCCCAATCGCCTCCGCCGGTCCTCTACCAGACCTCACAGCGCTTCCCGGTGTTCATGGGCGTCCCTTCTGGACACTGAAAATGGCGGCTGAAGTCTGGAGAGTTGGCCAGAGTGCCAATGACTCGGTATTTGGGGGGGCTGTGAGGGTCGGTCACCAGGCCCTCGTGAGCGCTCTCTGGTGTTCGAACTGAGCACCACACCTGGAAAACACAAAGACCCAAATGAGATGGTTCATGTGTTGAAACATAAAATGTTATTTTTTATTTTTAACAAAAGGTTTATCAAACCTCTGATGGCCAACTAGGACTCGTAATCCTCAGTATGTCACAATATATACTAGATTTTTTTTTAACCCAGCCTTCTTATTGCCATTTCCTGTTTCCCTACCATTTAAAAGATTATATACTTAGTTGCGTTTCAGGATGGGTTAATGTTGATGAAAACCACAAACAGGAGCTCACCTAGCTCCTAGTGCTAGCTGTCAGTGGATCACCAGCTTCCAGACTGACCGTCAGCAGCACACGACCCACCATCACTGGAGCCATCCAGGGCTCTCTCCTCGCTTCTCTTTTAAACAAGTGTTTTAGTGGACCCATCTGTAAAACTCCTCAGATTTGCAGATGACACCACTCCTGCTGCACTGATCAAGGACAACAACCAGCACTCCAACAGAGACTGCACTTCCTGCTGTGTCTTTAGAACTAAAACCTTCCACTTGTCATCTTCTACGGCCCCACCATTCAGTCGGTCCTGTGTGGTTTGGCTTTTATAGGTCCAGCTAACATCTCTGCTGACCCCACACATCCAGGACACAAACCTAACCTTTAAGGAGTTTCACTACAGAGCGCCAATTACAAAACCCAGACACCAGAGCGACAGTTTCATTCACCACAATGTCTCTCTGATGTGCAAAACCCCCCCAAAAACTACTTTCCTTTTACTAAATTGACATAAAAATATCTTAATTTCCAGCAAAGCTGAATAAAACCTGAATCTGCTCAAACTTGCCCAGCAGAGGCTTCATGTTTCATTGAGGGTTTGCAGAAAGGGGCTTTTTTCACATCTGTCTTCCAATCAAACCAATGACTGGACAGCTAACAACCCCATTCTTTTCTTTTTAAGACATTCTTTTCCAAGTCTACTGCCTTGTATTGATCTCTGTGGAACTCCATTTTATCGGAATGATGGTTAACAGTTACTGGAGGCAAGAATGGAGGAAAGACCTGCAGTTCTAAAAACAGGACTGCACCCTATAAGATCAGACCATCTGAGATAAATACCAAGACAGACGCCAAATGTTTAGCATTTCAACAAATATTTCAGGACACTTATTTTATGCACCAAAAAATGCAAAAAATAAATGGAACAATTGTTAATTAATAAAGAGCAGATAAAATGCACGAGGCAGGATGAGCCAAGACAAAGGTTGAGCTGAACAGGAAAAACAAAAAGACCACACAGGTCAAGATGCTCTCAACATTCCTGATTAGAAGAAACTCACCTGAGCAAATCCTAGAAAGAAGAGCTGATCATTTGTTAGGTTCACCGCAGGAAGCCTCTTCTCTTCTCCATTTTTCCTGATCCATGATCTGTACGCCTAGACGAGCAGAGAGGATGTAAAAGCATTCAGAAGAACAAGGCAGCAGCAGGTTTAGGTCTGTGTTGGTACTAACATGATAGGCTGCTTTCAGTCCCCCGTTGTCAGCAATGTTTTCTCCAAGTGTCTGTTTTCCGTTGATTGGTTCCCCGTTTACGGTGTAGTGGTTGTACTGGTCCACCATGCACTCTGTTCTACGACGGAACGCCTCCACAGAGGAGTTCTGCCACCATGGCCTCAGGTTTCCCTCTTTATCGTACTCACGACCTGAAAGACATATTTAAAATTTCAATTTAAATATGGTTTCTTTGGCTTTTTTAATTTACCTTTAAAGAAAATCTGATTTTTTTCTTGCAACAATTATGGTTTCACGATGTTCTGCTTTGCAGAGAGTAATTTAGAGATCTACATCCATCTATGAGTGATAATCTGACCAATGATATCTCCCACAGTTGGTTGTCATACTGGAGATCTTTATTGCTCAGACATACAGCAGTGTTGCTTTAATTGTGTTGCTTTCCTGAGTCATTAATTTAGGTGTTTCAAGTGTTCAGTGCAGCGAGAAGCAGTAACTAATAAAAGGGCCAGTAAGAACATCTTTCTCCGAGAAAGTTTCTCGTCAAAGTGCAAATTAAACCTGCTCACGTCTAATAAAGATTTTTTTCTCCCTCTTCTTGGTTGCTGCTTCAATCTTAGCCACTAGATGGAGCTACTACGTTATTTCCTTAAACGTTTTACTTGAATTCCATTTCAAAAATACATTTGAAACATTTTGTTGTTAGAGCTGGAGGGTGGAGTACCCAGAAATTAGCACTACTTGTACTGTTTTTTTTTTTTGTTTTTTTTTTTTAACGCAAGTAAAAGTAGAAAGTGGTCATTCAATAACTCAAGCGTAAAATAAATATTTGAGGAAATAACTCCTAAAGTATGGAGTAATTGACTCATTAGATCAGATTTCATGTTTAAAATAATGTAATCGGACAGACCATGTATTTTATGCTGTATGGACGTATAAAAACCTTTTACTGAAGGTAATGCAAATACATCAGGGAAGGATAAAGAACTTCCAGGTACAATATTTACCGTTTATTCACCTGATCTCTGAATAGCTCCAGTTACTCATTGTGGTTAAAGTTACCAGAAAGTAAATGAGTCTTCATTTTTTATTTCTATAACAAAATACAGGTGAAAAAGAAGAATATTTCTAAAACATGCAGGACTTTATAAACGCTTTCTCTCTGAATAGTTGAATCTGTTTCATGTCCTTACCCTGATCATCAAATGCGTGGGTAAGCTCATGACCCATCACCACCCCAATGCCACCAAAGTTCAATGCTCTGAAAAACAACATTTTAAATCAGTTTAAAACATTTCTAATCAAGTGGAGGAGATCAAATCCACTCTGAGGTCAATGTCTCTACAGGACACAGGTGGACAGAGGGACACAAAGACAGGTAGATGTGGAGGTAAACGGACTTAGGGTGGTCGTGGGCGTAGAAAGGAGCTTGCAGGATCCCAGCAGGAAATACGATGCCGTTCTTAGTGGGCATGTAGTAGGCATTAACTGTAGGAGGAGTCATGCTCCATCTGCAGTAAGAAAGGAGGGAAGGAGGAGGAGAGAGGCAGGGCAGACAGGAGTTATTATGATGTCTCTGTGGAGTTTCAGTATGCTGGGTTCATATCAACATGTATAGTTATGTTTGAGCAACAGTGTGTTTCTGCATATATCCAGTCACAGAA
>JAUZNJ010034214.1:14652-37625 GCA_034780135.1 Jordanella pulchra | reverse complement strand
ACACACACACACACACACACACACACACACACACACACACAGCTTCACCTTGTTGGACCTCATGCCGGCTCCAGCACCCAGCTTCTGGTCCCTGATGACGTCGATGTCCATAACAATGAACTCCTCCAGCTGCCGGGGGCTACAGAGGCTGTTGAAGGGGTTACGCCAGTATGTGTTCCCATCTACTTCTGCAACTGGTGTGACAGAAGGTCATTATGGATTATTAACAAGATTTAGGACGTTACTGCAAAAATGCTACACACACACGCACACAAACACACAATATATCTCCTTTTCTGCAACTCCTGAGGGGTCTGACTATGTAAAAATGCTTTTCTGTTTGCATGACTTAAGGAAAAAAAAAAAAGACTGAAATCTGCAGAAGCAGAAAACCGTTAGAAGTTAATTACTGGCCGACACTGAATCTGCTCAACGGGCCCAAGGCTGTTTCTGCAATTCAGTCAGCTCTGAGACTTTCCACCAGAGAAACGCGGTGCTCTTTGAAGTGCAATTAGAGACATGTGTGCTGTGGCAGAATGTCAGCAGTGTGCTCACATAAATAGCAGCACCCGGCATTGATGCACACCCGCATTGCTCTTCCGTTTGTCAGGAATTCAAAGAAAAACCATGAAAATAAACGGTTTTAAAGTGTGCATGTTCACTGTGCTGGCGAGCAGTCTGCTACAGGACCAAGAGGATCCATTAGGATGACTAAGATGAACAAGAGGTCAGCGAAAACGCTCAAATCACAAATAGATGCTGTAACCAATGGCAACTGTTCTCAAAAACAGCCTGTATGTAAAGCTGAAACTGAACTGCACAAACCTAATGGAGAAATGTGTGATAAACAACAAAAACAAATGCATTGAGCTGAAAATATGTCATAGATGTAGATTGGTAGAAAATACTAAAAAGGAAATACAGAAACTCTTGTTTTTGCTGGAAAAAAAATCAGAATTTTGTAGGACTGTTTTTTTTTTCCAGCTGTGAAGTTTCTCTGCTCTAAAGAACCATAAATGAGACAAATGTTCATAGTAAGAAAAGAAAATACTAAAGGCTCCTCTGATGAGATAAGAATCCAACAAAATCAGATGGTTATCCTCAATTTATCTGATTTTGATTAGCAAAGCAATAATAAATCAGGTAGTTATGAAAAATCTCTTTGGCTGATTATTAAATTCATTACAAGTAAAAATGTCCACCTTTATAATTAGCTAAACATCCTGATATACGTTTATTATATCAGGTAAAACTGTTTTATACCATTTAGACACTGAATGGGAAATATCTTGATCATCTTTCGTTTGATATAAAGCTAGAAACCTATCACACACTTTCCTTTTAATATTATTGTCCATATGGAACTAAAAAAAAAATCCAAAGTTTTACAAGTCCCCAACTGTAAAAACGTAGACAGAGCCTTTTCAACATTAACTAAATTCAAATAAATTACAGAAAAAATGTTGTTACTTGCTGTAGTGACACCAGGAAAAAACAGACCTTAACCCTTTAAAGCCAAATGTATCATTTTTGATACATGAATTTTTGAGACCTCTGCATCATCAGAGGGATATTTTCACTCTTGAGAACCCGAGTTAATAAATCAGAAATATGTAGGAAACAGAAAATGTATAAAAGATTATACTTAAATGCCTAATGTATCACAATGTATGCAAATAATGATCAAATTTAACTTATACAAAATTTATGTTTTTTTCATAATTCTTCATAGAATTCAATGACAACTGTTATAATAAAAAAAAAAAAAACAGAATTTTCTGTCAATTATTTCATGGTTTGGGCTTTAAAGGGTTAAAATCTTTTATAAATATCATGCAGAGAAACAAGAAACTGACTATTCTAGGTCGGAGTAATTAAGAAAAAAACGAGTCAATCTCAGGCCAGTTGTTTGGTGTTTCACTAATCAACAGAATATTCAGAGTAATCAAACCTGCATAAATAACTTACACTTAGTAGGCATTTAATTTGAGACGCGGAAAAGATTAACAATGATCTCAACCATTCCCCTGTCAGATTATTTAGCGTAAAGAATATCTTCAGTATGAAATCCAGAGTTATCCTAAACTTAGCCAAAGCCTTCAATACATACAATTTGAAACCTACAACTGTTTCAGCTCTCTCCTCTGAACTACAAATGCATATTAACATTAATGCACCTGTTCTAGAATCTGGTGCAGATGAATCTAGAAATTTGATGAAAACATTTGATAACCCATTTCCTTTAACTGAGCTCCCTGCTGGGATAGTGGCACCTTTTCTCTTATCCAGCGTTGTGCTGAGTCAGATACTAATAAACATTGAAGCCGGCTGCCATTTCATTTTAATTCATTAACGAAGCATAAAGCAGAAACTACAAAACATCAGCACTTTAATAGATTAATACATCCACACCTGGGTCTACAATGGAAATTAGTTTGAGAGACACTTGGAAAGCTGATCTTCATTTAGAGATTTCTAAAATTATTTGAAGCAATGGTGTATGGAAACCTATGACAAATAAAACAAAATACCCTCTTTTTTTCATCATTTAGTACAAAAAAATTATCTCTGCTAATCTTGATTGATCAAAAGCAGAAAATATTTACGCTTTTTTTTTCTTTACACATCATATGTTGTCATCAGATTTTTAGAAGACATTAATATTATCTAAATGGACACCATTAGAGACGGTCCTGTTGTTGCAGCTTAAAGTTTGGACTTCAGTAAGAGAAGCAATACTCACCCTGCAGGGTGCGAGGATCGATGAGATGGATGGTGCTGGTGACACGGATGCAGACACAGATCTGACCCATGTTCCCCAGGCTCTGGGCCAGCCGCGGCGGGAGACAAACCACATTGTCCTGGCAACGACACAAGAGCAGACAGGCTGAGCTCACAATGAGTCCCTGAGGTAGTGGTTCATTAAAAAGCAACTAAATCTGTCAACCAGAAGCTGTTCATTCCTGCATTAGTTTATAATGTATTGATGCTTCATTTTCTGCATCACGTAGGAAGAACCGTTTAAAAAAACAGCTCCTGATCAGGTTTGGGCTTCTAGCAACAATGTGAACAACTTTTAACCAGCATTTCCAACACAGAACACAGAGAAACTGTTTTTAAATCAGCTTTGTAACCTTCAGTCTAATAACAAAAAGTATCACACAAATAAGTTGCACTGCAAGTCAAAATGTTCACTTTGGAAGAGGTTAGTGAAGGAAAGTTCAAGGTTTGCCATCAGTTGAATCACACAGGCCTGAAAAGGAAATTAAAATAGCAGCTGTTTCTTTCCTAAGGAGGCATGTTGGCGGTTTGATAGGAGCTAAACAATTTATCTTTAACCATAAGCATCTGATCTTTTTTCAGCCTCCATCCGTCAAGGAACACCCTAGATTCAGAAACATTGGCAGCCTTTTGGAAATCTCTATTAATACAAGCATGCATTCTGCAGACGGAGGCCAATGTTTACAGCTGCTAATGATATCGATGCCTTTGTTAATAAACTCCTTATATCAGCTGAACAACGTCTTTATTCCATCCCACCACCTTCCTTACAACACTGCCAGAAGTTTGAGTCTGATCTTTTCAAGATAAAAGTGTAAACAAGCGAAATATAAATAAAACATTTTATTTAAACTCAAAACATTAGACAAAGCTAAAAACCCTCCTAACGTCAAAGAATGCATTGTTTATCAGAGACACACAAAAACCCACATACTGTTGTTCTCTCTCACACAGGCTGTGACGTTAACTCTGCTTCTGTGATAAAAAAAAAATTAGCTCCATGTACGAAAGCAAGACCCCCAAAAAAGAAAAAAATGTTTAAAAGCCGTCTGCTATAATTCTGATATTTATACCCCAAACACAAAATGGAAATAAGATGCACGGTGTAAAGTTAAAAGAACTAAAATGAAACAAAAAATAAAATCATTCATACATAAATCCAAACTAAAAGGCATCATATAAAATTAAACCATTGCATACCTTGCAGACAGGAACGATTTCTATAGAGAAGGTGCTTTTGTAGTTGTATGTGTTTGAATGAATATCATGAGAGATGAGGCGCTGGGAGGTTTTAGACCTAAAAAAAAAAAAAAAAAAAGGGGTGAATAAGGGAATAAATTTATTTTATGTTCTACAGAAATTTGTTTTGCAAGTTAAATACTTCATAAATTAACATACTTGCATTAAAAATATAAAAGAAAAAAGAAGCACTTTGGTTTAAATCATAAACAAGTAATAATGTTGCTTAGTACGCTTAAACCGATTTCACAGTTTTTAGATATCTTCTGTAGTTTTTTATTTGGTTTCAACTGATTAAGGCTTTATTTCCGGAAATACTATCTATGTTCAATAGATAGTACTAGAAGGTACTTTTTTAAAATTTTATTTGGAGCACAAACTGAAGCAACGTTCACCTGCAGGGCACAGTACACTGCAAGAAGTCCACCATCTTCTGTGCGTGCTGCTTGGAGCCGTAGTAGAAATCAATACCATCTACCAGAGAAAACAAACACCATCAAACACACTCAGCCAGAAAATTAATCGCATGTACATCAAAGGTCATCTCTCCTGCGGGGCACGCACACACACACACCGACAAGCTGATGAAGAGGGAGGAATATATGGCAGTCAGATGTTTCAACCTTCATACAGCTTTCAAGTCCTGCACTGATACAGACATGATTTAAATTCCACCATTGAACCAAACACCACTTTAGCATCCAGCGCAGGAGTGCAAAAAGCAGCTGCGGAGCTACTTCACAGTGTGTGCATGTGTGAAGTAGCTCTTAGCAAATCTAGAAAGGGGGTAAGAAGTGAGAAACTGATTGAAGTGCTCGCTCTGATTACTGTGCACTGATTAGATGCACTAAACCAGTGCTCCCATGATGCCTTTCTGAGACCAGCTGTATGAGGTGACTGGTGCCTCTGGTACATGTGTAGCTTACAATCTTATACAGGAAGAGGCATTTAAAACGACCTAACATTACATCCAGTCAAACCAGCAGGAGTTTCCCTCTTTTTGGTCCAAATTTGGGTTAAAGACCTTGATGAAAACTAACACCCCCCCCCCAAAGATAAACTCTAAACGATTAGCAGAAGAACCATGGACTTACCATGAATTTCTTTAATGTTTAAGGTATTCTGATGACGTTTATGCTTCAGGATCAGCTGCTCTAAATAGTAGAATGTCTTTTTATGAACAGTCTGAAAGAAAAAAAAACAAAACGGAAGAAATTCATACATTCAGATATTTAACCATATTTACAGCATAAAAAACATGGGTGGGCTCCCACAGTTTTTTTTCTTCAAAGCCATGATAAGAGCCGTCTTCAGTCAGGCCATCCAAGGGACGAGCAAATCAAACTGCAGACTTTTCAAGATGATCTTAATCCAAAGTCCCCATTTTTGTGATCAGAAACTTTTAGAGATCACCTTAAAAAGGGGCAGGAAGTCCAAGAGACTAAATGTGTTAAATGCTGCACACACCTGCCTATAACCCAAAATGTTTTGCATTTTTGATACAAAAGTCTTACAGCACCATTGCACTGATGTCTTGATCAAAACATTGGTCTTATATATTAAACACATCACATTTAGATATTTGACAGGAGGGTGAATATTTGTTTAAAAAAAAAAAAATATCTTCTAAAACCAAACTAATGTGTCCAATCTAACCATAAAAACACACATCATGACTTGATAAGTATTATTTTCACATCAGAAGAGCACAGACACAAACCTTCTGCCTCACTTGAACCACTGCCTTCCAGAAGTCCTTGGCCTCCACACGATGGCAGTCATCACACATCTGGAACTGGATGACAAACTCCACCACAAACACCTGCTGCAGGATAGCCCCATTCATCACCTGGAGCGGAGAAAACAGCCATAACTCACCCCATAGAACCCAGAACCCCAACGATACCCATACTCTGAAGATCACATTGATAACAACACAGTTTCAAAATTAAACTGATCATTATTTTATGTATATAACTTTAAATGGAACAAAGTTTTATTGTCAAATGTAAAAGTTAAAAACAAGTGCAGGGGGAATTTCTGTCACACATTCCCAAGTTTGTGTCATGATTCTAAAAAACACAAAACAATATAAAGTGATGTTTGAGTCCAGATTTCTTAAGCAGCCTTTGCTATGCCTGTTTTCCTCTCCTTCCACAGCACCAATCATGCGCTTGTTCCAGCTAAATCCCTCTGTGATGTGAAGGCCAGGAAACAAGGAGAAAACAGAAAGGCTCCCGCTCTGCTCCAGAGCAAACAAAGGAACTAGCACCGAGAGGTCCAGTTCTCAGTAAAGGTCAGGAGGATGAGAGAACAGCCACATGTAAAACCTGCTTTTCCCACACAAATGAAGACCGATCCATTTCTCTGCTGCATCAACTTATATGAATCACTGTTTAATGCATGTTTTTTAATAATAAATGGAACAGATTTCTAACAGATTTAAATAAATGATCCATTTACAATGTGTTTTTTTTCCTTAAAAAGGTAGAATTATGAAAATCTTAAGACATTAATCCGATTGAATCCATCTAAATGTCACAGTCTCACATATATGAAATCCAATCTCTCCTCTGACCTCTTTTTGGATCGTCAGTTTCATCTTAATCCTCTTGGAGTGGGGCTCTGTCCACAGGAAGCCAGCATCAATAAGGCGCACCTGAAAAAGAAGAAATAGAAAGTTAAACAGAAAAAATGTCTCCGTTTAGTAATTAAATAGCTTGTGAAAGTAATTGGTTGCCTAGCTTTGATTTATGATCATGACTTTAAAGTGGGTAAAAATACAGATGGCCACAAGTCATTTTGAAGAAAAGCAGGTGACAAAAGTATTTTGAGGTAAGCTGAATACTATCACAGTCCACAGCTAAGTGTTTTGTTTTGGGTTTTTTTTTTTTAAACACAATTTAGAAAAGTAGTGGTAGTTTATATTTGATGTAATATCAGCAACCATGGCTGAACTAACAACAATAAAAGCAACTATAAGATACAACAGGCAAAGTTAATCCTGCAAAACGGACTATTAGATCATACGCAAAAAAATATGTCCTACACACTAAATAAAAGAAATAAACGAAGTAATAAAAACTAAATCAAACTCCAATACCGCTTTAATCCTTCTTGCTAAAGTAATCACATTTAAAATAGAAGAAATTAAAATGCTTTATTGACAGCATCATACTGCAAACTGTTTTTATATAAAAAAAAGACAATAAAATAAATCACGAGGACGACTAGAATGACCAGTAAATCATACAGTATAAAATATATTTTTCACTTTCATACTACCTCCCAAATAAACAGCACTTTGTGACGTATCATTATAAACACACAGTATCATTATAAAAGACACTTAGGCGTTTGGTCACAAGGTGAAATAAAAATGCAAACAATATTAAAAAAAAACGTTTCCAAGGTGCTAAAAATATGAATGTAAAAAGACGAGCAAGATTATAAGTAATTCATTTGAAACACAAAGAAGCTCACTTGCTTAAAGCAATACTGTATAGAAAACACTTCTCTTAGTCTTAGATAAATTACTAACATTTGCTTCACACGGACAGTGGTGAGCTTGTACGTTAATGCAATAAGAGTCCACATTACTTTGGTCATTGAGCTCTTAAGTTTTTTCAGGCAAAGGGCCAGAAGCTCCCTGGATTCCAGAGCACACTGCACCCAGGTAGCTGGAGGCTGCAGGTACCTGTAAAGAAAAACGAAAGGAATATTTTAAAGGAGGTTCTCGTAATGCTAGAGAAGCTACTTTTTTTCCCCCAAAATATTGTAGATGGTCTCTTTAGTGTTCTGAACACATATGTGAAACGAACCGTTCACACTGCTTGCAGAAGTGCACTGTGACTTGCTTGGGGATCCCCTCCGAGATGTCGACCTGAGTGCGCAGGCAGGCCACACACATGTTGGCAGGGTTAGGAGGAATGGGGACACCACAGGTACAGCACAGGCTGCGGAGCAGAAAAATTCTGTTAAAGCTGGAAAAGAATAAGGCATGTGCTGATTCATGCCTCATGAGAACTGAAAAACACACTTGACCACGAGTTTCAAAACTTGCAAGATGCCTTTACAACAGCCAGCAGATACCTTGTAGACAGAAGGTTTTACTATTTTGATTTCTCAATACATTTCTCTTTTGAGGATAAAATGAGACTTCTGTAATGTGTTATTCTCCATATATATATGTATATATGGAGAAAGAAAAAGTAATGTCTGCTTGGTGGGTCGATCTATTATATTCCATGATACTGAAAAACAGAAAAATTACACTGTGATCATTTCTTACGACCTGACCAACAACAAACTAGGGACACGTTTAAAAAAAAATTAAATTGATAAAGAAAATTCGAAAATTTGTTAGACTCAATATAAAATATGTTACACTGAGACCTGTTAAGTCACATAAAAAAAGCATTATTTATGATTTCTTTTTTAACAAATCACCTGCTACATAAGCCTTCTTTATTAACCTACATTTCCTATTATATGAATACCTCAATTTGTCAGTATTAAAAATGTAAGGTCTCCATCCACATCAGCTACTGTATTAGCATTTGTACATTCATACATTTTTCAGTGGGGCACTGAAAGTCGTTGTGGACATGGCATGTGCTGAAGAAGTAAAAGCTTAGATGGCTATCTTTTTTTTAATGAATCGGGTTTCACTGATGGCTCTTCACCTGCAAACATTGGTAGTCCAACATAGCATGAAAGATTAGTAGTGACTAATCTGGGGTTAAAGAAAAATGCACAGAGGTTGTAAGTTGGTCAGTAAAGTGGCATGTTAAATAACGGTCCTCGACTGTACGTCTGCATGCACTATAGCTCAAGTAGCAGTTCAAATGGTACATTTTCTTTACTTACATGTTCCCCTGGCTGCTGGCAGCAGGGGCTTGCATATACTCCATCTCTCACCTTGACAGATGACAGCAGAATCTCCTGATCACTGCTTACAGAAACGTGAAAAACGCATTGAGCCAGACAGAAATAATAATAATAATAGAGCTAACATTGCCGTTTAATACACCAACTTATTTCATACCAATCACTAGTAACTCATATAACATAACACTCCATCTGACAGATAAAGTTTGCCAGCGCTAAACATGATAATGACCAATACAAGCTGCTAACCTCGTTAATGCTCTGAATTTAAGTAGCATGAGGTTAGCAGTAAAGGCTAACGTGCTAGGTTTCCTAACAATTATAAAAGAAAATAACTAAGGAATTAACCGAAACTACATTATTTTCCATTTGCTAATAGCAAACCCATCGCTGACAAACAAACAATAAAATCTAGATCAAAAATAAATCCATACAATACCTTCTGACAGAGCCCTCCACGTTTTCACTTACCGAAGACATAAAAGGGAGGCGTCAGAAAGGACCCAGACACACGCTTCAACTGCCTTAGCTATGCCTGAATAAATTTCCTTTACACACGTTTATGATTAAAGCTGCTGAATGAAACAAAGGTAAGATAAAAGTTGAATACAAAAATGGAAAAGTATGTTTCCTCTTTTTATAAAATAATGAAAATATGTCATATTAAATGTTCAGATTTTATAGTATTAATTGTGTAAAAATATGAGGCACTAGAAAAATAGAAAACGATATAAATCGCTACTGAAAACAGTATTTTACAACTCTAGTTAGGATATTACTTTACTTTATTACCGAGTAAGACTAAAAGAAATTTCTGTAAAAGTTAACGTTGTTATTTTATCTAGTTTAACGTAGTTGAATAGAAGACGCATTTTAAAGCTGTTATCAGAAACGTTAGGAGTGTTCTGCGCATCTCTCAGTTACCCTTCTTTTGTCATAGGTCATAAAAGTCCCCAAAGTTTAATAGCGTTTGTAATGGCGTGAAAGCACCTGTCACTGGCACTCGTTTGGATGCCTTCAGGCGTAGTCTGAAATATTTCGCCGTTTGGGTTTGTGTTAATCACTTTTTTGCGGGAGATTGTTTGAGCATCCTGTATCTTTAGAGAAATATTTAGTTTCATTAGACTGTTATTTTCTCTAAATCTCTCATTGCACGATACTTTTAAAATGTTCACTTCCAATGTTTAGTTGTCCAGGGTAAAGATATTTTTTCATGCACTTGTGTTTAATATATAGAAAAAAGTAAAATAAATTTACAATGAAAAAAGAAAGAAAAACAAAACAATGTGTCTCCCAACTTCTGATCTTCCATCCCTCAAAAATGAATAATACTTTGCAAATGGCAAGGGGAATGAAAAGCCCTTTTTTCTTTCTCTGGAAAATAGAGAAAGAGATTGGAAGACGGAGGGAAAGACTTGAAAAGTAATGAAATACTATGTGTGGTTGTTAATAACTGTTGACAAACAAAAATGTATAGCCCTGTAAAATATATGAATATATTTGCACCAAATATTGCAACTTGCACACTGTTCTATCCACTGCACTGTTTACACTTTGACCGCTGCTGCACTTTTTGTATTATCAATGCAAATGTTCATAAGCTGTATGCAACGCAATTTCGTTCTGTATGCACTCTGTGCATACAAAATGACAAATAAAAAAAAAAAAAGTCTAAGTCTATATTTATTTTAAAGCCAATTCAAAATTTTTGTGCCTTATATGTGACTGCTTAAGGTAATGACTGAATAACACATAGCAATATTTAAAATACATTTATTTATTTTCAATGGACAACGGGGGTACGAAAAGGAATGGACTTAATGGGTCCAAAAAATCCCGAGCTTCACCTGAAGGCATCACCGTGCTTTATAGCAGCAGTAGCACAAAGTCGCAGTCAGTGTGGGCAACCTGCGGGTTTAAAGGGACACTGTTTTCAGGACTGGGAACTCTAGCTGAGCTGGTTGGAGGAGACCTTCTTGTCGTGACTTGTTCCGTTTAACCAACCCAAACTCAAACCTAATTTTAAACCTCAACGCGGGTTATTTATCTTACGAGTATCTGTGTACAGAGACCGCAGTAGATGGTCAGCGCACAGCCGTTGGTGGCTCACCCCCGCGGGGCTACATGCTAGACAGAAACCGCTGGAGCACCACGTCTTTCCCCATTTGCTCCCTCTGCGTGCACGTTTCCACTCTGCCGTGCGAGAAATGCTTTAAAAAAGTCTCATCCCTTTGATTCTATTGTGTGAAGTGTTTTGTTAAATGTGCGTCAACAACAGCGATGGAGTGAAAGAGCAACACAACGACCTGGCGTGGTTTCCCTGAGCTGCGTGTAAACAAATAGATGATAGAGGATACGATGACCCTGCTATCTCTCTTGGGTAGGATCATGCGCTATTTTCTGCTCAGACCGGAGACCCTGTTCCTGCTGTGCATTAGCCTTGCTCTGTGGAGTTACTTCTTCCACACGGATGAGGTGAAGACCATCGTCAAATCCAGCCGAGATGCTGTCAAGATGGTCAAAGGAAAAGTGGCGGAGATGATGCAGAACGAGCGCTTTGGCGGGCTGGACGTCCTGGATGCGGAGTTCTCCAAGACCTGGGAGTTCAAGAGCAACAATGTGGCCGTGTACTCCATCCAAGGCCGACGGGATCACATGGAGGACAGGTTCCAGGTACTCACCGACATCGTGAACAAGAGCCACCCATCCATATTCGGGGTGTTTGATGGCCACGGAGGAGAGGTGAGTCTGATGATCACATTTATGTCTCTAGATCCTTAAATCATCTTCCATCAGGTTATCTCTCTCCGTGTGAAACCGATGTGTCCACTTCACTAGAAACTAACATGTAATTTAAAATGAAGTTATAGTTTTAAGGGTTGATTTTTTTTTTTTTTTTTTTTTTTCAAATGTTGAATGTAGATTTTTTTTTTTCTTTCTACAGGTTCACTCAAAATGTAAATTATCCTTTATGAAATGACAGATAAAACAATTTTATAGCACATTCCAACAAGGATGAAGAATGATTTTTTTCCAAGTGTTATAGTGATAGTTGCTGTTGGGATTTTATGTGACAAACCAACAGTCTGGGGCAAAACTAATTGGAAAGTGGAAGAACAATGGTTTTCAAATGTGTCGGGTAAAGACCTTGTGTCTATAATGTGTAGAAACGCCTTTAGTGACAGTCCTAAAACAGGAGTGTCTCTTGTTTAAAAACCTTAGCTTCACCCGTCTTGTGTCCTTGGGTAAGACACTTCACCTGCATGGTGATGCGCAGCCTTGTTTCAGTCTGTGTGTGCTCCACGGCCGCTGTGGCTGCATAGAGCTTGGGATTTATTTCTAAACTGAAATAATCCAAGTTTTGTGCTGATACTCATTTATCTTTAGGTTATGACATGAACTTTCTAATCTAACAAATGAATATCTTCACCCTAAGCCACCCACTTTAGCTCTGATCCTAAACGTTTAGGGATCGTTTCAGGATTGCCCTGTACACCATTCTCTGTACCACCTCTAACCAACCTGAATAGAAGCGTAGCCACATCATGAATGGCTTCAGAAACTATGTATTCCTTTTGGGATGGTCTATTCAAGGTTACTCCGACACATACTTTTTTATAAATTTATTTTTTACTATAAAGTTCAACTTTGATCACATCTAACCACAGTACTGTTTTTTTATGCTTTTTAAGTCCCCAGCATGGCTTGTGGCTCCATTATCTCCATGATGATGTTTGTTCGTGAATGCTGTAGTATGAAGTATTCGTATTTATACTGAAGCTGAAGAATATACAGATAAACCATGTCTAATTATGACTGGTTTTCATATATGGGGAATAGAGCAAAGAGAGCTGAAAACATCTTTCATCTCTATTTACTAATTAGGTGAGTTCTGAAGGCAGTTTGGTTCCACTGGGTTTTATTTAGGCTGTTAAAGTGAATGGGGCTGAACATGAATGCATACCCCTCTTTAATCAGTCCAAAATCTCCTCCATGTATTATTTCCCTTCTGCTTTCAATTCCTCACTACTTTGAGTTGGCTTGTAAAATGAAATCCGATGCAATGCATTGAAGTCTGTGGCTGCAAGCATTTGTTGCTGAGATTTAGTTGGGCTCTGAGTGAACCTGTACCCCAGTTTGTTTTTTTTTTGTTTTTTTTTTAATCCATTGAATGTTAATTTGATTCCATTTAAAATTGGTTCAGGGTTATGCCATGACGAGCTGAATTAATGGTGAAGCTCTTGAAAGCACACTTTAACATTGACAGCCCCCTAAGAGACAGTGGCTCAAGGTAAGGGCACTGAAATCTCTTTCTACTTCAGCTGAATCCTACAGTCATCCGTCTCTAGGATTCATGTAAATATTTATTTTTTTTTTAAGGTGATCCAAAATTATTAAGGTGAAGTGACACGAAACTCACTCGACCTGTTTGGGCCCCTGAAGGATATTTATTAATAATCCATTTTTTTTTTCTTGGTGCAAACTTGCCTACTAATTTTCTGATTAAATCAAATCAAAACCAGTTCTTTAATGTTTTCTGACCAAAGCATCTCAGCATGGTCTCTAGATACATTTTCAGAGGTTGAATGCTAGACAAATCAAATGTACCCAATGTGTAGCTACAATCATTGTAGACGGAGAATTAAGAAGTGGTCTGACTCATTTCTGCTGCTGTTGATGTGATGTTGACTCACAGCTGTTTTGATCCAAATCTAAAAAGAGACTCTAGTGTGATCTCACTCAAACAGATTTTTGTTTCTTTGGAGGGGGATCAAAGGGGGGGGCAATGATTCATTACAAGATCCTTTAAAACAGCTGGATTTCAACTGGGCTTACAGCTGACTGCACTGATGCAACAAAGGAATTTCATGATACAAAAAAAAATCACTTGATTTCTTCAAAGTCTGCTTTAAACATGAGAGAAACCTCAAATTCTGACGGAGAACCACCGTGACCTGACGGTGTGTGTCTTCACTCTTGTTATTTGTTTCACTGCTGTGGTCCAAAGCTCAACAATAACGGGCTAAAAATAGCCACAGATTGGAGTTGAAGTTGCTTCTTTTAGAGTGAATTCAATTGAGTGGCTGCGGCATGCCTCTCAGCAGATTTTGACCAAAAGTGGTCAATTGGTTTTCCTCCTCTTCTTTTTTTCCCCCTCCCCCCTCTTCCACTTTCAGCCTTTCCCCTATGAGTTCAGTCTTAAATATCTACTAAAATAGACGTCATGAAATAAATGGTTTGGGTGGGGAGTGGGGGAGCATCAGTAAGGTTAAGTTGTATGCATTGGTGAGTTTTCTAGTTGGGTTTTCATGTTTGTATCCCTGGTTGCATTTTGTAAAACAAGCTTGTCGGCAGCTTTTGGAAACAAGTTTATATATTTGGTAAATCTGAATTAATTTAAATCTGAATTAATTTCCCTTATTAGTATCTTGAATAAACCAACACAATGGGATGCACTGCGTCCCAATGCAGCACCAGGAATACAATATTCCTCAGCTAGCTTGTTGGTTAGCTTACATAACCATCAATCATTTCATTTATACCACACGGTGTTATTAAAGCAAGGCCTTGCTTGTGTCAACATCTATCTATTGTTCTAGACTCTGGATCAGCAAATTCACTAAGTCTAGCTGTTCATTTCATTTCTATAATGCCCATTTTAGAACAAACGTCATCTGAGGGGAATCTTACAGATGAATTAATCAAGTTCAGATAAGATTATATTAAAAATCAGAATCTGTGTACAATTCAATTCAATTGAATTGCAATAAAATAGCAATTAAACGGCTAAATCTAATTTAGTATAAATCATACTACTGTTAAAGATGGTTTAACCGTATATGGATGCATCATCATTGCTTAAAGTTGTCGAGATTTGCTGTAAACACTTGTCCTGAAGAGGGAAAACTCTTCCTTTTTTTAACAGGAGGAAACGTCCAGCAGAACCAGGCTGAGTTTGAACAGTCTTCTGCTGCGACTGGCAGAGAGGTCAGGACACAGAAAGGAGTCTCAGAGAAAACCTCAAAATAACAAACCAGTGGTGTTCTCAATGGGAGGAAAAAAAACAATACATAGGGTCGTAGCAAAGACAATAGCACTGAGAGCTCTGAAAATAGTTTTGTTTTTACAAAAGACTGAAAGGCACACTGAGCAAGGAGTACCCTCAATAAGGAGTCATTAAGACTGGTGACTGTCGTCGGCGCAGAAACGAGTTGTGCAGAACGAATCTGTCAACATGTTTGCAGCATTTTATACTCACGGCAGCTTTTAGTTTGCCCAATATTCTGGTCAACTCTAGCGGAGAGCGTAGAGCACAGACCACAAACTTACTACACCACACTACAAGTTTTTCAACCCTTCGTCTCATTTAAAAATGACAGGATTTAGTTTTTCAAAACTTGTTCGCAGACAGCTGATCTTGGTGATATTTTTAAGCCAGATTATAAAACTGATGCAGATGTTTATATTTGCGAAACTTTGCCAGTAGGAGCTGTTACTCATCCGGCATGTTTTTTTCCATTTGGACCTGACTGCGTAGTTCCCATGTTTCCCAGGTATGTAATGTGGAAAAAGCAGGCATGACAAAATGTAATCATGCGGATCTCACATACGCATCAAGCAAGCTACAAAAGCACTTGTACAAAAAAAAGAAAAAGAAAATACAGTTTTTTCTTTTTATTCCCATAGTAGGGATTGATTTGAATAGTTTTTTGTTAAAATTGTTAGAAGCAAAGTCATGAGAATTGGAAGAGCTAGTTTGCTCTGCTGTCAGTTCTTTAGCATCCTGTTCATCAGTCTCTTCTACCTGGATAACAACTCCTGTTTGGGCTGTTTATGGTGGATGTTTAATATGGGGTTATCCATCGGCAGCCTCGATAATGGAAGTGGAGTTCCTTTTCTTCTGTCACCAGAAATTAACAGCGTAGAATTGTTGTTCTCCTGCTTTTTATTCATTTAACGGTAACATGAGCCATTCTTGTCTTACTTTGATGCAGAGAATCAGCTGAGCTCTGCCTTGTTCCCGCCTCACAGTCCGGCCGTGACTTCATGTTCATAAAAGACATTCAGAGGCCTGTTAAGCTCAAGAACAGTCTTTCTCCCTCTGCGTCTGCTCTGTAATCCTTTTACCAGTCATTTATTTCTTTTTACTTTCTTTGGTTTGTCTTTTTCTTGCTTTATCAAAGCTTTGTCTTGTGTCAAATGTTGAACTGTGGCATTTGGTTGTGTGGGGATGTAATGGATACGGTTTCCTGCTGAGGAGGAGCCAATGGGAATCCTTGGAGCATGGAGGCAACACACAATGCAAACAGCAGACGTTAACCTTTTTTGCTTTAATGAAACTTTCTCATCACTTGATTATTTGATTAAAGAAAAACATTTTGTTATTTAATCACATGAAGGCAGATATTCTAAAAGGGAACATGCAGCAATGATCCTTTAATTTTTAAAGCAAATTCTTTCTTTTTTTTTTTTTTTTTATTAATTTATTTAATGAAGCATTTTATTTTTTTTTTCTTTTCTGTTGGAGAATCACACTGAGTAATGTGGTTAACATAATAAGCCGCCGGAATTCCTTCTAAGCTCGCTCTATTTCACTGCATCACAGGATTACAGGAAGGGAAGGACAAAGTGGTGTGAAACTAAATGTTGTGTGTTGCAAGCTTAAACAAGAATGCTGATGGTTCAGGTAGAGATAAGCTGGAGAAGTTGTTCCCTTCCACAGAGGGATGCATCTGTAACTTTAAAAGCCAGAGATCTATCAGGAGCTCTGATTCATACCAACTCAGCGGTTCTGCTAGATAGACTTCACAGGCGCTTGCACTGAAATTATCAGGCTTTCTTTTTGTCTGCCTTCCAACTCGTCTAACGGCACAAAGGAGGGGAAGGGAGGGTAATGACATAAAGCAAAGATTTGAGCTGAGAAAGGTTTGCTGAGTTAAGTGCTCAGGCTTTGTAAACTCGGCGCAAGCTTTACAATGTGACCTACTGTTTCCTCCCAGCCTCTTCAGAGCTGAAAGATTTCCTTAAAGGAAAGTTCAGAGGTTTCTTTGTGTTGCTACACGGGGTAAAAATAATCCATCCTCCATTTTTCTGATGTCTTTCAGTGTTTTAAAAATGACTTTTGTTAATTCAACACAATTAATCAAACAAAAGTATATTCAGATGATAGATATTTTGGTTGACTTTATGCACAGTGTTAGTGTCTGCTAAGAACCTGCTCTAAAAACATGCTGGTGCAACTAATGCATGACGAATTAGACTAGAGTTCAAAAATACAAAAGTGCACTTTCCTTTTAGAGGCCTATTGGCAACATTATAAACCAATAAGAAGATAATTTGCCTTGTAGAGGATGGAGGTTATTTGGGAGCAGCAGGGTTTCTATCATTGCCATTAATTGATGTCTGCATGACCAGCTGTGCTTCCCTGGCCATGTGACGCACGCGCCGCCATGGAGTACGCAGGCCATTATTAAATCTACAAAATCAGAAATTTTCAAAGGGTTTAAGAAAACAAACAAAAAAAAGTTTAGCTCCAAATTCAATAACATGATCTGGTGAAAAAGCAACCATCATTTTTGCAGCAATGATATATTGATAACTACCCCTATATTATCAATGTCTACAATGCTTAGTTTGTTACGTTTAATCACATCAAAATGAGCAAAAACACAGTTTAAAAACCAGCTAAGTCAAGTGCTGGTTGTTAGTATTACGGATTATTATACCTTTATAGTATCTCTGCTCTCACTGGCAGTATAACAAGCTGATGGTTATAAGACATGCTGCACTTGGCTTGTCAGATGTAAAACTGATTAGAAGAATAAGAGCGACGGGGGTGCTCCATTAATTTTCATTTGGCAATCAATGGAAAAAGAATAATATCTTAAAAAAAATAATTAAACATACATATATATAATGTATAAGTGTGTGTGTGTGTGTGTATATTTTCTTTCTCTTCATTAGTTATATTCTCAAACTCTTAAAATACAAAAATATGTTTTTATTTTAGTTACCATGGTGATCCAGGCCTTTTTAAATCAGTTTCCTTAACTTTGCACCTTACATATAATTCAGTAGATTTTAAAGAAGGATCCGTTAAAATTCTTTATATTGAATTCTTTATGTTGTTAAACTAGTAGATGAATCTGTTTCTGTAGGAGATTGATTGTTTTATTTTTTTTCCTTGGTTCTCCACATATTGCATGATTGACAGGATCTGGATCCAGTGTTTGGGCTTAATTAACTTCAACTGATGAAGATGGAAGATTCTTATTTCTTGGGAACATCAGTTCAGACACTTGTGGTTTTCTTTGAATGTGCCCTTGAGTTGCCGACTTTCACTGTAGATTAGAGAAGTCTAGGATTTCATTAAAAAGGGACGAGTATAACTGCTTGTCATTTGAGGCTGACACCATTTTATTTCTTCCTTGCAGCCCAGAGGTCATGCGGAACAGACACTATTGGCTTTTTCTTAAAAAGTCTCCTGATATTTTGGTCATTTGCTCCTGGGTGGTGAGATTTCCTTTTTGTTAGTTGAGAAGTCCCTCAGGTGGCGATAGAGGTGAGAAGTCGAGGAGTGGAAAACAACAAGTAAATGGATGAGCAGAACCGCTTTCTGTCGAGCTACAAATATGTTTAAAGCTGTAGTGAACATTTTCCGTCTCGTTTAATCCGGAATCCGTTTCTCTAGAAAATTGATAGACTGTTTATCTTTACTTCAAGCTAGTGTTTAATAACACAAGGCATGGTTCTGATAATAGGAGGCCTGTGTTTTTGTGTGACAGATCAGAGAACCTTCATCCTTTTGCCATCCTTCACTGCTGCCTCTGTTTTAATGTCTTAACACCCTCTCCATCATTTCTGCTACACCCTGCTGTCTAAATACATCTCCTACTCTCTCATCAACAGAAGGAAGCCACAAGGTCATTGTTAAGACACAACCATCATGTTCAACCCGTGCTGTGTAGATGGATTTTTCTTTTTTGGGGAAAAAAAAAGGGCTGATGTGTTGGAAGTCATGTAGCTTTGGCTTTAAGGTGTCAAACTCTCTGTAAGTAGATCTTATATGGTTACATGGTGAGAGCTAAAACAAACTGTTTGGTAATAAAGGTTTACATCCTAGCTCCCTCTGTCACAGTTTCCTTTACCCAGGGTGCATTAGCACTATATGATATTGTTTTGTTTTTAAACGGTGCATTTGATGCCTTTACTGCATATGATGTGGCTAGGAATCCCCCATCAGAACTTTAGCAGATGTTTCCATATCCTACATTTTTGAATGTAGATTCAAATCAATGATGTAAGGAGTGTATGAGGTTTTTGAGTTTGTCTGTTGCAGATTCATTTGTGCGTTCAGCAGCAATACCTTGAGATCACATGAAGCCAATCCGATCCCCTGCAATTGCAATATATCGTTAGTTTTTTCTTCTTTCTTTTGTTTAAATTTAGACTTGTGTGACATTTGTTGTCACTGTATCATTTTATCATGTAAATATTAGCTTCAAAAATTAATTTCCCTTTTAGACAAATTAAATATTTTGAATTGAATTTGAAGAGTTGGTCAAAATATTGGCAAAACATATGTGGATCAGTCAGACTGATGTCAAAAGGATAAAGCTTTAAAAACCTTTTGATCTCTAAGTAAAATGGTTTATCACTATACAATCAAAGGAAAATTAAGTACATCCTAAAAAGGAATGGCAGAAACACATTTGTTTATTAGATCAACTGGGTCTCAGCCTCTCCAGCTGGTGTGATGGGCCAGCTGACCTCTAGTCTGCTGGGATAAAGAGCCTAGAGCCTTGGAAAGCACAGGAAAGTAGCATATTTAATGCTGCCATGCAGCAGACACAAAAATCAATAGTTTGTTTTAGTGCCAAAGATGCACCACCAGACAACAGTGAACACATCTTTGTCATTTGATGGCTTTGTTTACTTTTCTTTCTGCACTGGAGATGCAAGTGAAGACATCATAACTAATAAAGTCAGAGGTTGTAGAAATATGTAGCAAACAAAAAAAAAAAAGGTAAACTAACAGTGAACGTCTTTGTATATGAAAGAGTTTATTTTTTTAAATGACCGCCTCTGTATTTTTATGACTACTTTACATGCGCCCGACATTCTCACCTGAAGGTGTTTTCCCTCAGTCCTGAGGGAGGTCCCACTGATAATAGTGTAGTTACACCCTGTGCTTAGAAGAGACAAGCTTTTACTATATGTCCTACAGTGCCTGTGTGCAGTCTGTAGTAATCCAACTTTCACAACATGCGTTGTTCTCAGTGCATCTTTTAGCCTTTATGCTTTCCTTCAACAGATCCGGATTTCTTTTTAATTTCCAGCTCCCCAGACTCAGGGCAATTGCATCGTACATCTCTAATTGAAGCATTTCACTGTTTGCAGGGGAATAGATTCTGCTTTTCTCTCCATTGCATGATGTGGTGCACTAACGAGGCATCTCATGTGGCGTTTCCCTGATTTCAAATACCATAGTTACTGATTAAGATGGAGGTTGTCAAGAAGCCAGAGGTGTGGCGGTGAAAGTTTAATGCTGGGCTACTACTCGAATAAAATGTGTTGTCTTGTTTTTTGCGTTTGGACCTGATTAACAGTCTCTAAATCTGATCATGTGATGGGAGCCGACTAGACTGCTTGGTCTAATTTAGTCTTTGTTTTGTAAGGGGGAACTCTGCACGTAGATGGGAGTTACATAAAATGCTTAAATAAAAGATTGCTTGTGCAGAAATACCCACAATTTGAATTCAGGTCGACAATCCTAATCTTGTATTTGTGTGAGCACAAGCTCTACAATTGTTTGTTTGTCCGTTTGTGTGTGAGTGTGTGTGTGTGAGGGGAAAACAGATGAGTCAGTTAAAGTGTGCCTGCTAGCTGCCTTGGCACTGAGAGATGGCTGGAGAAGAATGTTGGCCAGGAGAAGGTATGAAGTCGCAGCTGTTCAGAGTTAGTGACATTTGCGTTGCTGTGTGTGTGTGTGTGTATGGGTGTTTGTCTGTCACACTAAAGAACTGAGGCCTCATTGTGGCTCTGCATCTCTTTGCGTTGCCCAGATGACGCAGTTGGTTGAGGCAGGTGCAATCTGGTGGAACAATCCCTGAACCTTGAGGGGGTGTCTTATTTAAAAAAAAACAAAATCTTCTCCCTATACAGTATTTTATTGCTTAATGTTTATCTTCTACTTTGTCTCCCCTTCTCCCTTGAGTCCATTTGATATTTTTCACACACATGTTGAATGTTTGAGCCGGTCTGTTGCACACATGTGCCGCTAAGCCTTTCCAGATATGGATCTCTACCAGACCAGAGGAATGTAGTTAATATTAACGTTTAGATATTTTCACATGGTTCCTATTCAGGAGCGCAGCAGACCTTCAAATAAACTCTGCGGTGAACCAGTCTTGAGCTGGGTTGTCTTTAATTTACACAGCAGCAGAGGCTCATGGGAGAAGAGGGAGATCAGACTCTAAAGAATGTCATTAATTTGTGCTTGTGATTAAAATTGCAAAGGAAAGACACTCCTTCCTGATGTTTTGCTCTGCTTTTTCTGAGGTCACTGAGTACGTCAGTGTGTCGGGGTCTTGCCAGTGTTTATGCATTCTCTTGTATATTTAGATTTAAGGCCTGTATAGTTTTTTTTTTTTTTATCCACTATTAATGTCAGATTGATTCTTTTTTTTAAATGTACTGATAAATGTTAACAGGGTTTTGTAACACTAGGGACTTTGCTGATTTATAGTACTTAGCTTAAACTTCAAGCTTTGCAAAAGCACCAATACCCCTTCAACTTTTATCTTATGCAAACACAATTGCATCTGATTATCTGTAAATTGAATTCAAATAACCGACTCGCAAAGGAAACTTAATAAGTAATTAGAGGTGTGTGATTTGATCTCCACATAAAACCAGCTTTTCTGTGAAAGGTTTATTGTGGAGCATTAGTGAACAAACAGCTCTGTTTAAAATAGTGCTGCAGAAATAGAAACCTACTTAAAAGCTTAATCAGGGAAGGAGCCTAGAACATTTCTCTATCTATCTAGAGTTCAGATGGAGGGAATCTGTAGATGGAACAACTATGTGATGTGCAATGTACAAATCTAACCTTAACTCAGTGGCTCCACCATTAAACGGACATTAGAGATGAAAGTCATGTAAAGGAATCAGCAAACATGGCGAAGAATGTGCTCTGATCATACCACGATTTAAATGCAAAATGTTATGAGTGAATGGCAGCGTCGTGCTTTTGGGATACTTTCCTTCAGCTGGGACAGAAGTCCATGTGAAGATAGGAGACGATCTAAAATCCTTGAGGTCCATCTTCCAATGGGGCGGCCATCCTAAACATGCAGCCAGAAAGATGATCAGACACAAACCTCAGCGGTAAAAAAGTGAGAATACTATTTAGAGTCTTAAGAAAACATTTTTAATTTACTATAGTATCTCTTGATCTTAAATATATATAATCTAAAATATGTTTTTGTTGTGGATTAATTTGGATTGGAGTGATTAATCATTAATTATAATTCCTAATTATAATAGCCATAATCAAATTAGGATCATGGAGGGAATAGATTTCTAAGGTTCAAATTAGGGTCTAAATTTCTGTCTAATTCGTAGTATAAGCTATCTTTTTATTATTATTATTATTATTATTATTATTATTCTGTATCCCAATGGAATAAACTCATTGGAAAACATCATGATATGAAAACAGTAAGAGTTCCATGTAAGACACTGAGTGCATAAATAAACCTGATGAAACTAACTGATGAACATTTAAGTATTTGTAAACAGATTGAGGCTTAAGCCTATATATTCATTAGTGTAACTACTATAAGTTTACTTAATCCTTCAATAGGATTAAAAATCGATTTCACTCTGGACTTTTCGGACTTAATTTTCTGGAATCCTAAAGCAAACCAACTAATGTTGAAGATGAGCGAGAGCAACACTTTAAAAGTTGCTTACCTGTCAAGAACCTGGTAACCTCATTAAACTTTATTATAATGTACATTTTACAGCTCTTTATTCATTTTAAATCCAACAAGAATCTG